>MU226428.1:525128-568596 GCA_018584345.1 Thuja plicata | reverse complement strand
CTTAATCATCAGTGATTGGTGATCTTTTAGGGCATTTACACAAACCTTTGCAGTGATTGCAAGAAGAAGGTTTTTGAAGGACAAATATCTTCGATTTTGGGTGTACCACCACGCCTCCATTGCGTCATATCTACACATTCACTTTTGACATGAATTTCCTTTACTGGTGACTCATTATCTTGAGTATCTTTCTCCTTATCCAAGTCTATTGGATCAATAAAAGTAACTTCATCCTGTTGTAAAGATGTGTCATCAGTGTTCATTACCTCGGTGTTTACAAATGCTTCATCAACTTTATCCATATCATTACCGGAAGCTGTCATAGATATTTTTACATCATCAATCACTATAGTATCATTTGTATCTTTAGCTATCTTATAGGTTATTGAAATTGAGGGTGCAAAAACCTATGGACTTGTCATAGGCACTTCCTGAATTACTAGTTCTGTAGCTTGTTTAAAAGGTACTTGATTTTCCTTTTTAGGCGCCGTTGATGGATACATATATCTATCCATAAATACTTGTGCAAATGCTTTTTCAGTCTCCTTTCCAACCCGCTCATATTATTTGTTCATAATCTATAGAATTCTTGTCTTACTACAGAGATGAGGCTTTACTAGATCTAATAGAATAGCCTTCTCATCATGCGAACAAACAGGGAGAAGAGTATCCAAAGTTTCTTCTCTAATCTTCATGTCCTCTTCTATAGCATTTCTTTTCATTATCTCCAATATGCTCCATAATTGATTTGGTATCACTGTCTTGAGTTCAAGAACTATCTTCTTGAACTTGATCATATGAGATATGATCATATAGTGTATCTTTGTTTTATCAATTTACTGATACTTGTCATCGACTTTAGAGAGTGTATCTAATCTCCCTTCATTAACAATCCTATTTCTCAAAATATTTAGACTAGGTCTAAATCCTACCTCAGGAGAAGCTTGAATATTCTTAGCTTTTCTCCAAGTGTTCCTTGAGGATGGGTGATTTGTAGCTGCTTGCTTCCTTCCTCTAGGTTTCTTGCTAGGTACAGAAGGTGGAGTTGAATCTAAATCAATGGTGGTAGTAGGCGCAGAGGTACTTTCCTCATTTTTCTTCTGCTTCTTCTTTAGAGCTTCATCAGTTTTCTCAATTTTAACTTGTGCAATTTTGGCTTCTTTTGCTTTATCCAAATCTTCTTGTGTGATTCCATGCATTTTCATAATTATAGATGTAGTTCTGGATGCTTTCCTTTTTTTAATAGCAAGTTGTAGTTTAATATCTTCTTCATCGGTCTTTTCTCTGTAAGTGCCCCATCTAGGTTCATTAGGGTCTTTAGGTGCTGACAATAAGACTTGCGCATATCCTTCCAACATATGGTCTTCTACTTCATACCCAAGTGGATGAATCCACTTAGTTCTAGGCTCAACAACCTCCATGCATGTGCAATCTATCTCTAACATAAAACATATTGTATCCTTGTATTTTTCAACTATCTTCTTAGATAGTCTGAACCTGTTCTACATTTTTACCCTGAATATTTTTATATCTATATTCATTGTATCTCTTGCACTGTTGTCTACTATGGCTTTGAGAGAGATCTGAGACATTGTAGGTCTACCCTTGTCTAGATAAAGGTCTGCAACCTTTCCAACTATATGGAAATGCAAATAGATTATCAGAGATGCAAACCTAAATGTTTTGATCCTGTCATGCTTGATGATTCTGATATTGTTAATCTATTGACCATGCAAGATCTCACATAGTTTGTATTGGGTGTTATCCTTCACCATTCTGATAGCTGCAAGGAATGTTTCTATAGAGACATTGTTCAACCTGCTTGCTTACTGAAACTCGTATCAAAGAATCATTGCTAAGAGTTAAATGTCATCTTCCTTGATAGGGTCAATTTTCATTCCGCGCCTATCACTCCTGGACAAACAAACTTTCTCAATTTGTTTCTTGACATCCTTACAAGTGGGAAACAATGGTCTAGTCATTGGAAGTCTGGTTAAATGATGGATTAGTTCTGTAGTGATGCAAACAGGGACATCACCAATCCAAAATAGATCATCATGAATTTTGCTTAACAAAATCTTTACCCATTCTGGCTCTTCAAACTCATGCGCATTTAAATACTCAAAAATAAGGTTATCTTGTAGGTGCATGAACTCATCCTTGAATGTGAAATCCAGATTTAACATAGTTTCCATGTGAGAAACTATATTATCATCTCCTAATGATTCCTTCTTATAGTAAATGTATGTGCAGATATCTTTTACGTGAACAACGCCAAGAGGGGTTTGGGAGAAAGCCCCTTCCACATCATCCAATATGGATTTGAATGGATACCTTTTAAATATAAACCTCTTCCTCTCTGCTACATCAAACACAACTAGGGTCACATACTTACTTGGTGTTTTCTTATGTAGGGTTTCCACAAAATTCTGAAATGGCACGATGGCTAGGGCTCTATTTCAAACTAATTATCCATTTTCTCCAACTGCCAAACTATTATGCCTTCGTTCCTAGATGTCTTAGTGCTCTAATGCTCTTAAATTTATATGCTCTCAAATGTAAATGTGAGAATGATTGACCGTGAACTTTTTATATAATCTGCCGCATTTAATACTTGTAACCATATACAGTGAATTTCAAACTTTGATCCCAATGTATTTCAGTCAATGCATGAATGCATATAGCTATAACATGTGCTTTTAACCATGAATCCAAAGGTGCATACTCTGAAGTGAGTACACCAACCGCGCAGGGGTCCTAAGCTAGAATAGCTCCCCCTTAGACCAAGAAGGTTTATTCAAGCAAAAGTAGAGGGTGCATCCACTGTGGATGCATCAACTAATTTATCAACATTATTGTCCTTCTTAACTTCAACCCATATTTTTCTTGAATATTTATTAGCTAAGACAAACTTCACTTCTTCTTTCTCTTCAAATAGTGACTTTCTAGGATCCTCTTGTTTTTGAGTTTTGGATCTGTAAAACCTTGTGATATGTCCAGCCTTTCCACATGTGTGACAAATGATAGGAGGTCTGATGTTCTTTCTCATCATGCTACACTGCTTTGCTATGTGTCCATTGTAGTTGCATATCTGACATGTAATGTTTTGCAAATTTATTGAGAGTTGATTTCTTTGATTTGTTTGATTTATATTCTTGTGATTTTGTTGAGGTTGATTTCTTTGACTTGTTCTGCAATGTATAGCCCTGTGACCAAATTTATTGTAGGAGTAGCAATAACCATTAAAAGGTCTTACCTCTTTACAATATTTTGCCAAATGTCCATGTTTATTGCATGCATAACAAGTTCTATTAACTTGCCTGATTTCTCTTTTAGGTGGATCTGATTTAACCTCTATAGTATCTTCAATTTTCTTAGCTTTTGAAGATGCTTCAAGTGTTTTCTCTCTCTCTTGTGATGATTTGACTTCATCTTGTGTTGTACTGAATCCAAGACAAGTAGTGTTCCCTTTTTGCCTTTGCGCATTGAGCTGAGATTGAATTAAATCAGAACTTGTGTGAATTTTATCAATCTTAGCTTTAGCTTCTGTTAATTTAGATTCCAACTTCTTCTTTATGTTTTCCAATTCCAGAATTTTCATGTTTGCTTGTAGAAGTTCATCTTCCAATTGTTTGCTTTCTTTGATCTTGTCTTCAATGGTGATCTGGTTATCTGTAAGTTGTTCCTCCAGATCTTCAAGTTTATCTTTTAGGGATTTATTCTCTTCATTAATCTTTTTGACCATTTTTCCTAGATCACTTGTAGAACAATCTTTCAGATATTTTCTTAGCCTTTTAATAAGCATTTGAGAGCCATCATTTTTCAATCTTAGTTCTTCATTTTCCTTCTCATATCTATCAAGATCTTCAAGAGCTGCTTTGAGATTCTTTTTCAAATGTTTATCTTCAGCTGAGTGCACGATCTCCTCAAGTGGTTAAACTTATTTTCTAAGGACCAGAGCTCTGATACCAATTGTTAGAAACACTAAGAGGGGGTGGTGAATTAGTGTTTGTCTATTAATTATATTTCAACCAATTAAACATAAATCAAATGTGCATCCAAAGAAACATAACACAAGAACACATAACACATGATATGATTATGGAGAACCTTGATCAAAGGAAAACTCCAGTGGGAATTAGGACCCACAAATATTGTACTAGGTATAATGAACCTGTTAAAGTTCCTTTGCCCTGTTAGAAGCAGTCTTTACAATTTGATTACAATGACCTAGTTAAAGGTCTGACCCTATTTGGAGTCTGTTACAAAATCTTGTTAAAGGTATATGGCTCACTTCCTAGGCTCACTACACAATAAAATGAAATATACAATCCTCTAAATGTTGATATACACTATATCAAAAATAAACTAATGTAATGACACTGTTGTCTGATCAGTTCTTTATATGTGAGAATGCTCTTACTCCTTTAAAGAGCTATATCATCTACTGACTTCATTAAACTACTCATCTGTATCTTCTTCATTCATAATAATTGACACTTGTAATATATCTTTACATTACATACTTATATCTTCAAATCCGAATAGGCGCGACCCAAAACAAAACACTAGTCGGCCCTAAAACAAAATATACAACACTTCTGAACAAGTCAGCTCAAGCGTGTTTACTAAAATGTTAATTACATTATTACAAACTTATAACTAAAGGCACATAGCCAGTTCATTACAAAATCATTCACACTGATCAAAACTATAGTCAGCTTGAATGCTTTGTTTCCTGGACTGCAGGTCTACTAATCTGTCTGTAACTTTTCCATACTAATGTTTCGTACTCTACACATTTGGTTATAGCATGTATATACACCATAGAGTATATACCTAAGAAAACATTCTCTGGTGTGATCTCTAACATGTGCACTGATCTTTGTATGTGTCTGTCTGCCCTATTTTCACACTTAGTCATTTTTCTTTCATGACAGAACATAAGTATGACTTTGTTGCCATGATTGACAACACAAAATGAGTCATGCTTCCTCAGGAAGTCAACTTGCCAACAAAAAATACATGCAAATAATCTTGTTTTCCTCTTATTTTAGAATATGTTTTAGTTGACATGTATAGCTAGTACATAAAAAAAAAAAAAGATTGGTTTTTGGTATATATTTTGTCTATTAAAACTCTTCAAAGTTGAGGTTACCCAAAATTAATATTTTTTGTCTACTACCTAATTTACCCTGGCAAATCTACACCATTTAGAAAATAAGTTATATATTCCTAAAGAGGACTCTCTCCTCTAGTGTTAATATAAATTATAAATTTTTTTGACATGATTTGCTATTTTTTTCTTTTTTTGAATGTGCATGTTCTTAAATGTTAAAATACCTACTAGCATTTTTGCAACTTATAATATATTATATGTAATCAAAATAATATAAAAATTATATAACCATATTCTAAACTATGAGCTCGACAAAAGGGTTTTTTAGATTTTAAAAAAAGTTGAGTTTGTTAGAATAACTGAGAGGGGTGTGAATCAGTGGCCGCAAAAATTAATCCAATAATTCAATCCAAAACTCTATACCACATATATAAACCTCTTGTTATATTCAGTCCTAAAAGATATATGCCTTTAAATAATCTTATCAAATAACTACTACTCAGAGTATATTGTTTGTCCTTTTTCTTAAGTTTTACCAAATAGAATTCTAGCCTTTACCAAAATACAATAAATAACTTAGTGTTTACCGATCAATCCTATTTTATTAATGTGTAAAGAAATATATTAAAGAAATGAACCATATACACAATTTCCACATAGATTTTTAACGTGGAAACCCTATTAAGAGAAAAACCACTTGGGACTAGTAACCCAAAATTTTCACTCTTCTCAAGTGAGCTCGGTGAAGAGCCAATCATGTTAAAGGTTACAAACACAATGTTAAGTGAGACCTTATTAGAGGATTTAAAATATTTGGTTAATATTTTGACCTTTTGCATTCATTATGTTATCAACAAGTAAAAACCTTTTGATACTCCTTGGGATGTATCTCAATATATAAAGGATGGTTAAATCCTACTCGGTTAAGAGATTTTATGAATCAATGGTTAAACTGAATCATTCTTTGATTTACTCATAAATAAAAATTAATCTTAGAGATGTTGAGATCTATTGTAAGCTCATAATACCTTTCTAATCAATGTTTCTCTTTTGTTTCTTTGCTCCACTTCTTTCTGCTCGGTGAATGTTGTTCCTTCTCTGTTTCTCGGTGTCTGTAGAAATTTTTAGCTCTATTCTTCAACTTATATGATCAGGTCTATATGAAGACTTCTATCTTCAATAGAATTGTCTTCAATAGTCATCTTCTATTCCCCAATTTCTTATGAATTTATTGTCTATTTATATAGACATCATTTCATCATTTCTTGTCCTTGTTTTCCTCGTTGATCACTTCTTGATTCGTAAAGCTTGTCATGCTTGCTTTAGTTTTAATCAATAAATATCTCCTTGTTTTCCAGAATAAAACATGCTTTAAATCTCCTTCTTATCTTTGCCTTTTAACTGATTGATGTAAATGAAGTAATAAAATAGTTAACTCTATCTTTATATCCTTCCAGCTAAGTTGTTTTGTCATTATTGGAAAGATTCAATGATAACAATTGTTGTTTTGTCATTGATGTCAAACCTTAAGTGGTGAGACTTTGCTATCTGTTTAAGTACCATATCTATTGATTGATGAAGAATATTTGAAGAAAAAGGATAACAAGAAAACTGAGGGAAATGGTTGAGTTATGGGTAAACACAAGGGTACTTAATCATTCGGCACATTGGCAAAGTGATATGTTGTTTATCTTTCACTAATAGTTCACTGAAAAGTTGATGCCAAGAAATGTGAAGTCATTGATGGCTGAGCACTAGTGAAATGCTGAGGAATATAAAGGTGACCAAGTGAAAGAACATAGTGTTGGTCAAGCAATAGTATTTTGGTAATTAATGAGATTTGAGATCTCTAACCAACATAATTGAATTTATTTGAATATGTGAAGTTTATTATGGATAATTAATTTTGGTCCACATTAATTAAATGCATGGGAAATCATTATTAACGCATGGATTCAAGATTTAATTGGTGATTGTATTGGAGAAATAAATTAAATGTAATGATGGAAAGATTTGTTGATCTGACCTAACCTAAGATCTACGATCTTGATTAAGCGGCAAAAGATTTGTTTGACCTAGATGAAGAGGTATATGATAACCTCAAGGGGTTATTCATGAAGTATGTAGTGTAAGAAGTTGTATGAAAGAGGATTTTATGGTTAATTGACTGATTGGCATGATCTAGCAAAGAAGGATGAGTAGAGAAGCAGAGAGAGATTGCTTGACAGATTTCCAAGCAGATCTGGAGTTTGAGATGAGAATCGAGGCCACTCAATAAATTAGCATTAAATTTGAATTGGATCTGGATTGGCAAAGTAAGTTGTCTGTATCAGATCAAACTTGTTGATTACTTTCTAACCATTGTATCAATTCAAATCCTTTAACCAGGTTGACCTAAAAGTCATTGTATAAATTCTTTGAGCAATGTGACATTCAGATTGGAATTTAATAATTCCTCTAACAAGGCCACTCCTAACAGGGTGATTGAATCATTTAACCAGGTCACATTTGATAGTGTGTTTTGTAACCTTTAAAAGGGTTGCCTCCTAATAGAGCTCACTTTAGAAGAGTGAAATTTTGGTAGCATGTTACTAGTGCTTTTTCCCATATTTGGGTTTCCATGTTAAGCCATGGTGTCAAAATGTGTGAATCTTTATGTTTTGTTTTACTACTAAGTTTCTACAATCTTATTTCATTAGTATAGTAAACTGCACATTATTATGTTATTGCTACTGAGCAGATCTGAGTTGTTCAAAGTGCTATAAAGTTTTATTGTTACATCAGGACCTGATGATAACTGATTCATCCCCCTCTAATTTATTCTAAATTAATCCTAACAATTGGTATCACAGCTTAGTTCTCTTGAAAATAGTTTGAAGGTACTTGCAGAAAAGATCAAGATGCATAAAAGGGAGGTACCGAAGTTGAAGAAGGATAACTTTCCTGCATTGGAAAGTTTGATGAAATTTCACTTGGTTGGTATTGGTGATTCTACTAAATGTTATGTTGATCAAGAACATGTAGCTCCTATAGGAGCTCTTAATGTTGCATAGTTAAGAGAAAAGGAAGAACATAATCAAGCAATGTTGGAAATTGCAATATCGTCCCTGAACTATCATGAGTTTGAAGAGATAAAGAACTGTAAAAGGGAAAAGAAAATGTGGGATGCCCTTGAAACCATCTATGGAGGTGACACAAATGTGCTAAGAGACAAACCTGAAAGTTTGAGAGGTAATTTTGATGAAATGAAAATGCAAGGAGAAAATGTAGTTCAATATTATGGTAGGATAAAGGAAGCTGTAAATGCTATTAGAGGAGCTAAAGGAACCATTGATGATAACACCATCATGAGAAAGGTGCTAAGAACACTTCTTTCTAATTATTCTATTAGAGTATCTACAATTCAAGAATTGAGATGTACTCCTAACAACAATTTGACTCTGGAAAGTTTGGTAGGTAGACTTACTGCATTTGAGATGTCAAATTTTGATAACTATACTCCACAAGCCATTGAATCTACATTCAAGTCCCAGATGGTCCTCAACAAACCAAACAAAGGAAAGAAATGTGTGGATAGTAACAATGACACATCTGATGATGATCTAGAATAAATTGAGGCACTTATGGCAAGAAGACTATCTAGAGGAAAAGGAAAATTGAAAGGTAAACTTCCTATTATTTGTTTTTCATCTAACAAAGTTGGTCATATTGCTGCAAGATGTCCTCATAAGAATGAAAAAGATGAAAGAAGAGACAACAATTATAAAGATAGAAAGGATGACCAAGACTTTAGGAATTACAAGGATTACAAAGACAAAGGTAATAAATCTTGTTATATAGCTAAAGAATCTTTTGATAGTGAATCTGATAAATCTGACTAAGATGATATAGAAGTTGTGTATGTTGCAATGAAAGATGATTCTGATGATGATGAGAAAAATTCACTAATTTCCTATATGAGTAAAGGTGATTGGTGGATTATTGATAGTGGTTGTTCACATCACATGACCGGTGATAAAGATAAATTTGAAACCTTAGATTAGTGTAAAGGTGGTTATGTTAAATTTGGAAATGATACACCATGTCATGTTAAAGGGAAATGATCAATTCAATTGATTGAAAAAATTAGATGTGATGATGTATATTAGGTTGATGATCTTAATTATAAATTATTGTGTGTTGCACAAATAAATACTTATGGTTACAGAGTGGAATTCCATCACAGGAAAGAAGAGATCTATGATGCCAATGGAGAATTAGTTGGAAGTGGTGAGCAAACTAAAGGTAACTTGTTTTTATCTAGAGTTAGCTGATGAGACAATCTTTATTGCACAATATAGTGATGTTTGGTTATGACATAAAAGGTTGTGTCATAAAAACTTTCATAACTTGGTAATCATAAGAAAATTAAAAAAGGTTAGAGGGTTGCTTAAGTTAAAGAAACCTGAAAATGCAATGTGCAAGCAATGTCAATTGGGAAAAATGACTAAATCTAGTTTCAAGAGTAAAAATCATACTTCTAAGAATATTCTAGAATTGGTTCATACTAACCTTTGTGGACCTATTGGTGAGAAAAGTTACTATGGAGACAAATATTTTATCTTATTTGTTGATGATTACTCTAGAATGATGACTGTTATGTTTCTTAAGGAAAAATTTGGTGCATTCCAGTTTTTAAAGTGGTACTTGGAAAACATTGAAAAGGAGACAGGTAAAAGTCTGAAATGTCTAAGATCTGATAGAGGAGGCGACTTTATTTCTAATGAGTTTAACAAGTTTTGCAATGATCAAGGGATAAAAAGAAAAATGTCCGCTCCTAGGACACCACCATAGAATTGTATAGCTGAAAGAAGAAATTGATCTATCATGGATTGTGCCAGAACACTAATGATGGAGAAAAATGTTGTACATAAATATTAGAGAGAAGTTGTAAGTATAGAAGTTTATACCCTTAATAGATTACAAGTCAAAAAAGGTACGAATGCTACACCTTATGAGCTATGGTACTGATATGCACCTAGTGTAAGCTATTTTAAAGTCTTTGGAAGTAGATATTTCATACTGAAGGATAACAGAAATGGAAAAATTGATGCTAAAGGTGAGGAAGGAATACTTCTTGGATATTCAACTAAAATTAAAGCTTACAAGTGTTTGAATTCTAACACTAACAAAATTGTGGAAAGTGCAAATGTTAGAATTGATGAATATGCAAAAAGAAATGAAGCTGAAAGCATGACTAAGCCTGCGAGTTACAAATCATTCACCTATCCTTATGAGGAAGATTCTAACACTAAGGATGAAGTTGTCGAGAAATAGCCCAGACCTGCCGAGTCACGGAACAAATTTTTTGGGCAACAGGAGGTGACTGCCGAGCTATCTGATGGAGATGCCAAGTCACAGTTTCAACCTGAATTGAACATGAATGATCAATCTGAAGAAGAGAAAGAATCTACTTTGGAAAATTATGTAAGAAGGCACCATAAACCTAATCAAATCATAGGAGCAAAGGAATCTATAGTCATGACAAGAAGTAAATTGAGAGAAGATACCTGCTTATTATGTGATTTTGAGCCTAAAACAGTAAAATATGCCTTAGACAATGAAGACTGGATTCAAGCCAGGAATGAAGAGATTGAACAAATTGAAAAGAATAATACTTGGACACTTGTACCTAGGCCAAATGATAAAAATGTAATTGGTACTAAGTGGGTATTCAGAAACAAGCTGAATGAACATGGAGAGGTAACAAGAAATAAAGCTAGACTGGTATTTAAGGGTTATGCACAAGAGGAAGGAATTGACTATGGAGAGACATTCACTCTAGTTGCAAGATTGGAAGGTGTAAGAACCTTACTTGCATATGCATCCTACAAAGGATTTAAAGTCTATAAAATGGATGTAAAGTCAATATTTCTAAATGGGATATTAGAAGAAGAAGTATACATTGAACAAGATGATGGATTTATTGACCCAAGCAAAATTAATATGGTTTGTAAATTACACAAAGAACTATATGGACTGAAGAAAGCACCAAGAGCATGGTATGAGAGATTGCACAACTATTTGATGAAGATTGGATTTGCAAGAAGCAATGATAATAGCAATATGTATTTGAAGACAAAGCAAAGTAAAGGTACTTTATTAGATAAAATTTTTGTTGATGACATTATATTTTGTGGAGAAGATATGTTATGCCAATCATTTGCAAAGGAGATACAAACTGAATTTGAGATGTCTGTGTTTGGTGAGATAATTTTTTTTGTTGGCTTAAAAATATATCAGATGGAGAATGGTATCTATATTACTCAATCAAAATATGCCAAAGAGATACTAAAATTTTTTGGAATGGAAGATTCAAAACCAGTGAGTACTCCCATGGATACTGGATAGAAGTTAACCATAAATGATGAGACAGAAGAAGTAAATCAAACACTGTATAGATCAATGATTGGAAAGCTGCAATATATTGTACACAGTAGAATTAATATTGCATTAGCTATTGGAATTGTTGCTAGATTTTTTGCCAATCCCAAGGAAACCCATATGATGGCAGTAAAAAGGATTCTAAGATATTTGAAAGGAACAAATGAATATGGCCTATATTACAAAAGGAATGGTAAATTTGAACTCAGAGTTTATACTAATTCTGATTGGGATAGAAATGTTGATGATAGAAAAATCACCATAGGAGGAACATTTCTTTTGGGAAAAAGATTAGTTTCATGGACAAGCAAGAAATAAAACTGCACCTGGCAATCTACAACTAAAGCCAAGTATGTGGCAGCAACAGTTAATTGCTCTAATATTGTGTGGTTGAAGATACTACTGAAAGGTATGAAAGAAGAGATAATGACACCAATTGTCATATATTGTGATAACACGAGTACCATCAATATTTCTAAGAACCCTGTAGTGCACTCTAAGACAAAACATATAGCTAGAAAGTATCATTACTTGAGGGAGCAAGTTTAGAATAAGGAAGTGAGAATGTAATATGTGAACACTAAGGAACAGTTAGCAGACATACTTACAAAGGAACTACCCAAGGATGCTCATGAGTATCTGCAAGGTAAATTAAGGTTGATTCCCCTAACTAAGGTTAATTAGTTCAGAATGGTACTGTTGCATCAAATGTTATATTCAAAATATTTTTCACATTGATGCATAGGAAGTCATACTTTGAGATGCTGCCTAAAGTTGTGAAAGATAGACTAAGACAGAAAAGAGGATTAGTCATAAGCAAGATGACATAAACAACATGATATAGAGTTGAGAATAGAAGAATCTATAGGATGAAGATGTCAACATCTTTGGCATTGTTGTCAAAGAGGGAGAAGCTTACTGAAAGAGGGAGAGTTTACTACTTAGAGAAAAAGAGATTGATGAATAGAAATAGAAAGGCATCAGTGTGATCACAAACATAGAGGGAGAAAAGTTTTAAGAGATGAGAATCAAAATGAAGCTAAAGAAATTAATGAATATTTGTTCATATCAAGGAACACAGGAAGAATTTTTGGATAGTATGGTAACTATGGTTGAAAATTATTGTTTTATTATTTAGTGTTTCCATCAATGTAAAAGAGGGAGATTGTTGGAAAGATTCAATGATAACAATTGTTGATTTTTCATTGATGTCAAACCTTAACTGGTAAGACTTTGCTATCTATTTAAGAACCATATCTATTGATTAATGAAGAAGATTTGAAGAAAAAGGATAACAAGAAGACTGAGGGAAATGGTTGAGTTATGGGTAAACACAAGGGTACTTAATCATTTGGCACATTGGCAAAGTGATATGTTGTTTATCTTTCACTGATAGTTCACTGAAAAAAGTTGATGCCATGAAATGTAAAGCCAGTGAAGGCCAAGTACCATTGAAATTCTGAGGAATATAGAGGCGACCAACAAGAAGAACACAATGTTATTCAAGCAATAGTATTTTGGTAATTAATGAGATTTGAGATCTCTGGTTGACATAATTGAATTTATTGGAATATGTGAAGTTTATTATGGATAATTAATTTTGGTCCACATTAATTAAATGCATGTGAAATTGTTATTAATGCATGGATTCAAGATTTGATTGGTGATTTTATTGGAGAAATTAATTAAATGTAATGATGGAAATATCCATTGGATCTGACCTAACCTAAGATCTACGATCTTGATTAAGAGGAAAAAGATTTGTCTGACCTAGATGAAGAGGTATATGATAACCTCAAGGTGTTATTCATGAAGTATGTAGTGTAAGAAGTTTTATGCAAGAGGATTGCATGGTTAATTGACTAATTCACATGATCTAGCAAAGAAGGCTGAGCAGAGAAGCAGAGAGAGATTGCTTGAAAAATTTCCAAGTAGATCTAGAGTTTTAGATGAGAATCAAGGCCACTTAGTAAATTAACATTAGAGCTAAATTGGATCTAGATTGGAAAAGTAAGTTGTATGTATCAAATCAAACCTGCTGATTACTTTCTACCCATTGTATCAGTTCAAATCCTTTAACTAGGTTGACCTAACAGTCATTGTATAAATCCTTTGAGCAAGATGACATTTAGATTGGAATTTTCTAAGTCCTCTAACAGGGCCACTCCTGACAGGGTGATTAAATCCTTTAACCAAGTCACATTTGACAGTGTGTTTTGTAACCTTTAACAGGGTTGGCTCCTAAAAATGCTCACTTCAGAAGAGTGAACTTTTTGTAGCATGTTACTGGTGGTTTTTCCCATATTTGGGTTTCCACGTTAAATCATGGTGTCAAAATGTGTGAATGTTTATCTTGTGTTTTAGTATTAAGTTTTTGCAAGTTTATCTCATTAGTATAGTAAACTACACATTCTTATGTTATTACTACCAAGCAAATCTAAGTTGTTCAATGTGGTATAAAGTTTTATTGTTACATCAAGACCTAAGGATAACTTATTCACTCCCCCCTCTCAGTTGTTCTAAATTAATTCTAACAGTCATATCCTAACTTCAATTCTCGTTGGTCAACACTTTAGTTATGGTCGGTGACTACTGCAGATATCTCGGACATCAACTTCAGCTCTGTCTGGTGACAACTACAGTTAGCTTAGTTATTCTTTCTCGAGTATCACTTTCTTGGGTAAAACTATATTTTTTTTAACCCTATTAACTTCTATGCTTTGGGTTCACTATCCATCAGGGTTTACTTTCACTCAATGTACATGATTATCGACGACAAAAAAAAAGTCTTTTCAGATCTTTAAATGTTGTGACAATATGAGTATGAGAAATCATACCATATTAAGTTGACATCAATGAAAATATAATACATTAACTAATTTAATGTCTTTCATATACTTCCTTCATCTCACTGATCATCAACTTTGTATCGTCAAACATTCAATTAGTTATAGTTCATCAATTTCTCCCTTTGGCATTGATGGCAACATACGACATAATACTAATACAATATGAAATATATCAGTTGTAGTTGATCAAGCTCTACCAAACTTATTTTTCTATAAACAATACAAATTTATGACTCTTGGTAAGCTCTTCTAGCTTAGATTTGACTCTTGTAGAGTACTCTCTTCATTCTTCATTCTATTCACTAGATGTAGCAACTTCTGATTCTGTCTCTCCCTTTGATGTAGAATATTTTCTCCCTTTTCTGGATAGATATGCAGTGTTTAACTTTTCAATTATCTTCCTTAGATGAATGTTTCTTTGAATATTTATCTGATGTTTTCTCTCCCTTTTACTAGTCCTCTCCTTTATGGATAGTTCTTTTCTCTGTGACAATAATATATCTCATTGAATACTTCTCTCAATATTTTGTACATCTCTCCATAAGCACCCATAAGTACATCTCTCCATTTGACAACAATGCCAAATAAATTCCTTTTTTTTATAATATATTCCTTGAATTTTCTCTCCATCAACAATATAATAACTCTGGTGTTCAGTGTAGATAAGTACCTTTCTATGTGCTGTAATATCTTTGTAGTCCATCTCTTTGCTTGCATCAATATGAATGATTTTTTGATAATGTGTAGGCTGAAGAAGACTCCTAGTTACCTTAGTGACTATCAGACAAGGGTTGAACCCCTAGTCTCTTTCTCATGTACTCAAGTTTATCTTTAGGCAATGGCTTTGTGAATATGTCTTCTAATTGTTCATTGGATTGAAAATATTCTAGTATCACTTATTTATCTTGCACTTGTTCTCTTAAGTAATGATACATGATAGCAATATGCTTTGTCTTAGCATGCATGATAGGGTTCTTTGAAATGTTTATTGCACTTTTATTATCACAATATATAATCACTAGTTCAAGAATTTTCATATTCATACCTTCCAGTAATTGCTTGATCCATGCAATGTTAGAGGAATTTGCAGCAGCAACAACATATTCTACTTCTACAGTAGATTGTGAGATGCATCCTTTCTTTTTACTTATCCATGTGACAAGTCTATCACCCATAAAGAATGCTCCTCCTATTATGCTCTTTCTATCATCTAAGTTTCCAGACCAATCAACATTTGTATAGACTTGAAGCTCAAATTTTCCATCTTTATTATACCAGAGACCATAGTCCTCAGTATTCTTTATATGTCTAACAATTCTTTTGACAATAGTCATGTGTGATTTCATGAGATTAGCAGAGAATCTTGCAACCATTCCAATTGCATGTGCTATATCTGGTCTAGTATGTATGACATACATTATCTTTCCAATCATTGATCTATATAAGGTCTGATTTATCTCGGTTGACTTGTCTTCCTTTGTTATTTTGCATCTGGTTGCCTTAAGTGTTCCAACTGGTTTGGAATCTTCCATCTTGAATATTTTTAGCACTTCCTTGATTGGTGCAAGAGCACCCACTGCAAAAACATGAACACCTCACCAAAATTAGACTCTAGGGTGTCTTGACGATGCCTAAGTCCTAAGAGTATCATCTTTAGTTCATTGACCCAATTGTAAGGCCTGGTTCCAAGATTGGCGTTCATAAGTCACTTGGTCAACCATTGGTAATGGTCAAAGGGTTCTTAGAGCCTAGGATTTGGGAATTTTATCTTCTTAGGATTTTTTAAGTATATTAGGAACCTTAGGTTCACTTTTTTCAATATGATTGCATCTTTTGTGCAACTTTGCAAAATGTTGTCAAAATGTTGTCAAGCAAATTTGAAAACATTTACATCTTTTAGTTGTAAAGTCTAAATGACTTCCCCAATAGACATATAGTTCGAAATATGGTTGTAACCATTGGGGAAATCTTTCATAGCCCTTTCATGCGGGTGGAAAGAAATCATGATGTAATTTTTTCTCTTTGAATCAATAACAATAACTAATTTTTCTGTAATAGTCGACTTGTAACTTTGGGTACAGACATGTACAGACAAACCAGGGCATGAAACCAATTGCAAAGAAAGAATTATTGTGTTAAATTTAATTTTCATTTGGTTTGAGGTCTTGATGATCTCTTCTTTGTAAGTTAGATTATTTTCTTTGTCCACTGGTCTGAAACCCTCCAAAACTAGGATTTACTCACTAAATTTCATTTTCCTCTTATGTAAACTATTGGAAAATTATGATCCTTAGTGGAATGAGAGGTCTACATGTGGTCTACATGATTTCCAAGCTCATTTGTAGGTAAACTAGTTTTGGAGCATGTTTTGAGTAAAGAATGGTCGGCATCTTTATGTGGCAACCAACAACCAGAATGGTGCAGTAGTGACTTCCATGAGTTTGAGGTTGAGTAATACTTTTTCATTGTGGTTGGAAGAGTCTGGGACCATCCAAAGTTCATTCCGAGTCTTATTCTCATCTTCCCTTAAGGATTTGAGGTACTTTCTTTTTTAATGGAGACTTAATTGTCAATTAGGCCTGTCTGATTATGTGATGTTCAAGCTTCTTCCTTTTCACTTTAGAATCCATGGCTTTAGGGATTGTTAGTAATCTATAGAGGGTACTCAAATATGTGATTAGTTCCTTGTGTCTAGTGTGAAGTATTAATTTTATTTCCATTAAGCCCTATGTGCAGGGCTATAAGGAATTGAAGGCTTGATTGTGGAACACATATCTCAAGAATACCCTATAATTTATTAATGGTGGGAACACGTCTTGTTATGCTTAAGAAGGCCTTTGTAAACTTGGCTTAAACCCTACAACTTTAGTTGTCACTAAGGGTCTTATGAATCAATATTTCAATGTTGATTACATAAGTATGGATTGTTGAGATACATTGCAACATCTTGAATCTAGTATTGAACCATTGTCAAGATGTTGTATGGAGTTGTGTAATTGTGTTGTGAACTTTTGTAAAGGTGTGAGACCTAGGTAGAGAGGGTTGTGTGTGTGAAGAACCCTTTGGGAGAGTGGGAAGGATACAGTGTCTGACTTTCCTTGTCATAGCCTAGATCTTACATCAAGTGGTATTAGAGTGGCTTAAGGATCTTTGGATTGATTCAAGTTGCAACCATGGCTGATGGTGGAGAAGAAAGTGAACTTCCTAATAGGATGTCCAATCAAAAACTACTAAGAGTAGTAAAGGAGCATGATTTAGATACAAAATGGTTGAGGCAGGAGATGGAAAGGCTTAAGGAACAAGTCAAGAACAGTGGTGTTAACTCTAGAATGGAAGAGGAGGGGAGTGATGAAGAAGCCCCTTTGCTGGAGGAAGAGGATATCCCTACAGATCAAAGGCTAATTTTGAAGACTTTGAAGTCTAGGGAGAGGAGAACCATGGACACCAAGCTTGATCTCCCTGTCTACAATGGAAATATGGATGCAAAAGAAGTCATGGATTGGATGGATGCACTCACTAGTTTCTTTTATTGTGAGGAGATACCAGAACACCAAAAGGTGAAAATACAAAAATCCAAGTTAAAGGTGTCATCCCTAACTTGGTGGAACTTCACTCAAGCAGAGAGGGTGAATATGTATAAGAATCCAATGGGCACATGGAAGAAGATGATGGCCTTGGTGAAGGAGTCTTATGTTCTAGAAGATTGTGAAGTGCAACTTCATAAGAATAGACAGAGATTGAGACAAAAAGAAATGGATGTCTTAGGGTAAACTGAAGAATTTCATAAGCTATCTATGAAATCCAAATTGGTAGAGCTAGAAAGTGTCAATATTGCAAGATACATGCAAGGATTAATGATAAATTTCTAGGATGAATTGAGTTTTTATTCTCCAACTACAGTCCAACAGTGCTTACAATTAGCACTAAAAGTTGAATAAAAATTCAAGAGAAGACAAGATCAAAGTTCTAGGGGTAGAGGTAACAAAAACCCAAAAAATAATTTTAGAGGAAGAGGAAATACATGGGGTATGGGACAATCAGGAAATGACAGACCCATAGAGCATAATCAAGGAGGAAGAGACCAAGGAGAGTAAGTAATAGAGGAGGCTACAGAGGTAGGAGAACTTTTGGTAGAGGTAGGAGAAGAAAAAATGAACCCCTAAGGTTCTTCAACTGCAATCAATTAGGTCACCATGCAGGGAGATTCCCTAAGAAGAGGAACAAAAACCAAGGTGAGAGAAGAGAGTAGTTGGTCCAAGAAGACAACCAAGAACTTGAAGATAAAGAAGGGATGGTCCTGATGATGAGACAAGACTTCTTGCAAGTACCACACACTCAAGAGCCACCCAAAGGATGAAACTTTTTAGAACAATAATCAGATGCCAAGGAAAGGTATGTAACTTATTGATAAACTCTGATTGAATAGAGAAATTGATTTTTAAGGAAATTGTATAGAAGTTAGAATTAAAGAAAACATCACATCCTTTCCCTTATAATGTTTCTTGGCTCACTAAAGGATAACAAACACTATTCACTGAACAAACTATGGTTGAATTTTCTCTAGGATATTTCAAGGATAAGGTTTTGTGTGATATTATAGAGATAGATGCTTTCCATATTCTACTTGGGAGACCATGGAAATATGATATGGATGCCACCTATAGCTATAGGAAAATACATACACTATCATTAGGGATGGAAAAAACTTCACTATGAAGCCATTGCCTGAACAAAAATTAGAGAAGGAACCCACTGTAATCATGATAGGAGAGAAAGAAATGGTAAAAAAATAAAAAGAATCAAAGGATGAAAGTTTCATATTGACCATGAAACCTAAGGATAAGGAGGAATTTGATAAGATAACACCCATACCAATAGAGGTCAAGGAATTACTAAAAAAATATAGTGATGTTACTACAAATAATCTACTCTCTTCCCTCCCACCCCTTAGAGATATCACTCATCAAATTGATCTCATACCAGGCTGCTCATTACCAAACAAGGCACCCTATAAGATGAATCCCAATCAGAATGTAGAGATTTCTAAACAAGTCCAAGAAATGCTAGCCAAAGGTCTAATACAAAAAATTCCTAGTCCTTGTGTAGTTCCTTTTGTTTTGGCACCTAAAAAGGATGGAACATGGAGGCTATGCACTGATAGCAGGGCTATAAACAAAATAAAAATTAGGTATAGACTCCCCATCCCAAGAATTAAAGATCTTCTTGATCAACTTGGGACTACTTGTTACTTTTCCAAAATAGACTTAAAGTCAAGATACCATCAAATAAGAATCATGCTAGGAGATGAATGAAAGACTACATTTAAGGCCGCTGAGGGTTTATTTGAATGGATTTTAATGCCATTTGGGCTAATAAATTCCCTAAGAACATTCACGAGGCTCATGAATTAAATTTTCATTGATTACATTGGAAAATTTGTTCTTATCTACCTTGATGGTATATTGTTTTTTAGCAGTAGTAGAGAAGAGCACCTAAACCATTTTGAGCAAGTGATAAAGATGCTTCATGAAAACAAGCTCATCATCAACTTGGAGAAATGTACCTTATCACAAAAGGAACTTATCTTTTTTGGGTTTTTTTATCTCAAAAGGAACATTAAAAATTGATCCTAGTAAGGTGGAGGCCATTTCCAATTGGCCCACTCCAAGAAATTAAGGTGAGATAAGGAGTTGTCATAGTATTGCTACCTTTTACACAAAGTTTATAAAGAACAAAACTTTAGTCATGTATGTGCTCCTATGATAGACACCATCAAGGGTGGTAAGAAAACTAAGTTTTATTGGATAAATGATGCTAACAATGCTTTTGATTAGTTGAAGAACATGGTTGCTCAATATCCTATCTTGACCTTACCTTATTTTAGGAAGGTGTTTATTGTGGAGACTAATGCTAGTAACCTAGCCATTGGTGATTTCTTAAGCCAAGAGGGGAAACCTATTGATTTCTTCTCTAAAAAGATAAATGATACTAAGAAAAGATACTCAACATATGACCTTTAATTGTATGCAGTAGTATAGGCTCTTAAAAAATGGAGACACTACTTTTTACTAAAAGAATTTGTTTTCTATACTGGAAAGCATGGATTAAGTTTTCTAAATTCTTAGGAAAAACTAAGTGTCAAGCATATAAAATGGACGGAAAAATTGTAGGCATACACATTCACATTGAAGCACAAGAAAGTCCAAGAAAACAAGGTTGTTGATGCCCTCAACAGAAGAGTTGTTTTGGTTGAAGAAGTGAAACTACAAAGCATTAGGATTGATGCTCTAAAGCATCTATATGAAGCAAATCCAGATTTTGGAGAGGCATTCAAGGTGTGTTCTCAACTTGTACTAAAATATCACACTGAGTTCTCTGAATTTCTCATTCAGAATGACCTTTTGTTCAAAGGTTCCCAACTTTTCATACCTAGGTGTTCTATGAGACTAAACATAATCAAAGAGAAACATTGTGGTGGCATGGGTGGTCACTTTGACATAGATAAGATCATAGAAAAGATCAAGAGGAGTTTCTTTTGGCCTAATATGGCTAATCATATCAAGAAATTTGTTGAAGCGTGCACTATCTATCAGCAAGCTAATGGTGTATCCACTAATCAGGGATTATACCAACCTTTTCCAATTCCTAATAGGCCTTGGTAGACAATATCCATGGATTTTGTAATGGGCCTTCCTAGAATAAAATAGGGTTTTTATAGTGTCTTTGTGATTGTAGATAGGCTCATTAAGATGGTGCATTTTGCACCTTGTAAAAGTACAAATAATGCCTCCCACATTGCTCAACTCTTCTTCAAAGAAGTTGTTAGGATTCATGGAATACCAAAGACAATAGTCTTAGAAATGGAATGTTAAGTTCAAAGGACATTTTTGGTGAAAACTCCACAAGAAATTGGGGACAAACTTAACCTATAGCTCTTCCTATCACCCACAAATTGATGTCCAAACCAAAGTGGTGAATAGATCATTGGGGAACCTTCTTAGATGTTTAACCAAGAAACATAACTAGAGTTGGGATATATTCATCCCAAAAGTAGAGTTTGCATTTAATGATTCTCTAAATAGATCCACTAGCGAAACACCTTTCCACGTAGTTTATGGGTTGTACCCAAGAGGCTCATTGTATTTGATAGACATACCTTTAGAGTTTAAGATCAATGCTCAAGGAGAAGAATTGGTAGAACTCATTTCCCAAGTTCAACATGAAGTAAAAGCCAAACTACTATAGAAAACTCAAAAGTACAAGGAGCAGGCAGATAAAAGGAGAAAAGAAGTTCATTTCTAGATTGAAGATAAGGTTTAGGCATAGCTCAGGAAAGATAGGTTACCAAAAGGCAGATACTCCAAAATCTACATGAAGAGAGTTGGACCATGCACAATTTTTCACAAAATGGGAGAAAATGCATATGAAATAACCCCTCCCCCTACTTTGTTTAATTCTCCAATTTTTAACATTACTGATCTAACCTCTTATAAAGGTGATGTATCTTGTGATGATGCAAGTACTTCTAACAACTTAGGTCCTTCAGATACTTTAGATGTTGTGCCAAATCTACTTCCTAGCCAACCAGTGAAATTAGAGAAAATTTTGGAATCTAAATTCCTCAGACAGACCAGGTTGAAAACATATATAAAATACCTTGTTAAGTGGAAATTCCTTCCCAATATTGATTCTACATGGATGACTGAAGACCATATTAAACAACATGGTGCTTCCATTGATCAACTTGACTCAAGTGGGAACTTGAGTTCTAAAACTTATGGGGAGTATGGTGAAGGAGAACCCATTGAAAAAACACAAACACCTCACCAAAATGATACTCCTATGGGGTCTTGAGGATTTCTAAGTCCTTAGGGTATCATCTTTAGTTCATTGACCCAATTGTAAGGCCTGGTTCCAAGATTGGCATTCATAAGCCACTTGGTCAACCATTGGTCAAAGGGTCCCTAGAGCCTAGGATTTGGGAATTTTATGTTCTTAGGATGTTTTAATTATATTAGGAACCTTAGGTTCACTTTCTACAATAAGATTGCATCTTTTGTGCAACTTTGCAAAATGTTGTAAAAAGTTGTCAAGCAACTTTGGCAACATTTACATCTTTTAGTTGTAAAGTATAAATGACCTCCCCAATGGACATATAGTCTAAAATATGGTTGTAAACATTGGGGAAATATTTCATATCCCTTTCAGGCGGGTGGAAAGCAATGATGATGTAATTTTTCTCTTTGAATCAATAAAAATAACTCATTTTCCTGTAATAGTTGACTTGCAACTTTGGGTATGGACTTGTATGAACAAACCAGCCATGAAACCAATTGGGAAGTAAGAAGTATTTTTTTACCTTTCATTTTCATTTGGTTTGAGGTCTTTATGATATCTTCTTTATAAGCTAGAGCATTTTGTTTGTCCACTGGTCTGAAACCCTCCAAAACTAGGGTTTACTCACTATCTTTTGTTTTCCTCTCATGTCCATCCCTGGAAAATTTTGATCCTTGGTGGAATGAGAGGTCTACATGTGGTATAAGTGATTTCCAAGTTTTTTTTTAGGGAAACCAGTGTTGGAGCATGTTTTGAGTAAAGAATGGTCGACATCTCTATGTGGCAACCAACAACCAGAATGGTGTAGGAGTGACTTCCATGAGTTTGGGGATGATTCAAAACTTTTCATTGGGGTTGGAGGAGTTTGGGACCATAACAAGAGCATTAAAAGTCTTATTTTCATCTCCCCTTAAGTATTTTGGGTACTTCCTTTGTTAATAGAAACCTAATTATCAATTAGGCCTCTCTGATTATGTGATGTTCAAGCCACTTCCTTTTCACTTCAGAACCCTTGGCTATAGGAATTGTTAGTACTCCATAGAGGGTACTCAAAATTATTATTAGTTCCCTAGGTATAGTGTGAAGCATTGAAGTTATGTCCATTAAACCCTATGTGTTGGGCTACAAGGAATTGAAGGCTTGATTATGGAACACATATCTCAAGGATACCCTAGAATTTCCTAATAATGGGAACATGTCTTGTTAGGCTTAAGAATACATTTTTTAAACTTGGCTTAACCCCTATAACTCTAGTTTTCACTAAGGGTCTTATGAATCAATATTTGGATGTTGATAGCATAAGTATGGATTGTTGAGAAACATTGCACATCTTGAATCTGGTATTGAACCTTTGTCAAGATATTGTATGGAGTTCTCTGATTATGTTGTGAAATTTTGTAAAGGTGTGATACCTAGGTAGAGAGGGTTGTGTGTGTGAAGACCACTTTAGGAGAGTGGGAAGGACATAGTGTCTAACTTTCCTTGTCATACATTGGATCTTCCATCATTGATGTATTTGGATTGTGTGATGTATATTACTGCATCCTGTTGAAGAATCTATAGACTGAGAAAAATTTTGATCTCCCCAAACATTGACATCTCAAACTCTTTTCTCATTTCATTAGAAAATGATTTGCATAGCATATAATTACCTCCAAATATCATATCAGAAACAAATATTTCAGCAATCAAAATGTTATCATCATTATCTTCTTTTAAATAAAGATTATTGTTTTCACTCATTCTTACAAATCCAATACTTATGAGATAAGAATGAAGTATTTTATACCATGTTCTCGGTGTTTGTTTCAACCCATGCAAGGCTTTGTGTAGTCTACATACCATGTTCCTCTTGTTAAAATCAACAAACCCCCTTGGTTGTTCAATGTATTCCTCTTCTTCTAATATTCCATTTGGGAATGCAGATTTGACATCCATTTGGTATACTTTGAATCCTTTGAATGCAACATAAGCAAGTAGAATTATTACTCCTTCTAGTCTAGAAATAGTTCCAAAGGTTTCTCCATATTTAGTAGCCGCTTCTTGTGTATACCCTTTGCAAACTAATCTTGATTTGTTCCTTGTGACTTCTCCATTCTCATTTAGTTTGTTTCCAAACATCCATTTGGTACCAATGATAGTTTTTTCATTTGGTCTAGGTATTAATGTCCATGTTTTATCCTTCTTTATTTGTTCTATCTCTTCATTCATAGCACTGACCCATTCTTCATTTTCAAGTGCAGTATTAACAGATTTAGGCTCAAAATAACAAATTAAACATCTAGTGTTTAGTGACTTACTTCTTGTTCTCATTTCATCCTTTTTGTCTATTATGATCTGGTTTTGTGGATGTTGTCTTCTGACATAATTCAAAAGTATCAGTTCAGCTCTTTGTCCATCATTCTGATCATCATCTTGACCATCATTTTGATTTTCATCACTCGGTATATCATATAAGAAATTTCCTCATTTTTGGTGTTTGTAACGTGATGCTCGGGTGTATTGTTTTGTCACTCAGGAGTGATACACTATTTCTTAGGTAGAGTTTCAGGTTCTTCACTGTAAACAAACCTGTTCTAGTCTTCTAGTTCCTTTCTTCTTTCCTCATCAATTTTCTCAACAAATTCATCCACTTTGACATTTTCACTTTCAATTATTTTGTTAGAGGATTTTTTAAGACATTTATAAGCCTTTCTCTTGGTAGAATAGCCTAGAAATATTCCTTCTTCACCTTTGGAATCAAGCTTTCCATTTCTACCATCTTTCAAAATATAAAATTGACTTTCAAAAATTTTGAAGTAACTTACATTGGGTGTGTGTCCATACCATAGCTCATAAGGTGTCTTATTGGTGTCTTTATTCAATTAAACATTTTTTAGTGTGTAGACAATAGTACCGACAGCTTCTCTCTATAATGTTTGTGTGATGGATTTCTCAATCATTAGTGTTCTAGCACAATAAAAAATTG
Organism: Thuja plicata; assembly: GCA_018584345.1. Lineage (NCBI taxonomy): Eukaryota > Viridiplantae > Streptophyta > Pinopsida > Cupressales > Cupressaceae > Thuja > Thuja plicata. Next base: position 543,401 of record MU226428.1, on the reverse strand, counting down.
ATCTGTTTCTTCTTTTAGCAATCCCATTTTGATGTGGTGTTCTTGGTGTAGAAACCTATCTTTGAATTCCCTTATCATTAGAAAACTTAGTGAATTCAATAGAAATAAATTATCCTCCTCTATCTCACCTTAGACATTTAAGCTCCTTTCCACTTTATTTTTTCACTACAACTTTATACCATTTAAACATATTGAATTCTTCTAATTTCTCTTTTAAGAACATAATAGTCATAATTCTAGAATAATCATCAACAAAGAGAATGAATTATTTATCACCATAGTATCTCTTTGTTTTCATTGGTCCACTTAGATCAGTATGGACTAATTCTAGAATAGCATTAACTTTTTGACAATTTTTAAACATGACATGGTCAAGCTTTGACATGATCAGTATGCCTCTTACTATCCTTTTATTCTTATCCTAATCATGTTGTCAAAATTCACATGACATAACCTTTTATGCCACAATCATATGTCTTCGTTTCTAGACATTAAATAAGTGGTGTTAATATCATCAAGATAGAATAGGTTACCTTTTATCTTTTCACCACTTCTGATCAACCTTCCTAATTCATTAAAGATCTTTTCCTTTTTGTTCTCAAATGCAACTCAGTGACCTGTGTTATTCAATTGTGAAATAGTCAATAGGTTATAGTTTAGGCCTTTCACCCAATATGCATTTTCACATTTGATCATATTATTCAACATTATGGTTCATTTACCTTCAACTCGACAAGGTGAGTCATTACCCATTCTTACTAATCCACCATTATAATATTCAAAAGTTTCAAACTTTTTTTTATCTCTAGCCATGTGGTGAGTATAGCCACTATCAATAATCTAAACATCATTTTACTAACCTTAGATATGAGTACAATCTCAACATACCTTTCTTCTTCATTTGAATCATCCTTCATAGCAACAACTACCACCTCAATATCTTCATCATATTTGGTGTCAATATTTCCAGCTTTGTTCTCATCCAGGTAACAAGATTTCTTTCCTTTGTCCTTGTAGTATTGGTTATCTCTTCTATCGTATTTTTGGTTGATTCAGTAATCTTGGTCATCACCTCTATCAAACTTCTTTTCATTTGATCTATCATTACTTTTGTCATCTTTTCTTTTGTTAGGACATATACCAACTAAGTTTCCTATCTATCTATAATTAAAACATACCAATGGTAATTTACCTTTGTATCTACCTTTGCCTCTCCACAATCTTCTAGCCATTAGTGCTTCAATTTCATCAAGTTCTGGTTTATCACTATCACTTTTCTCTATCATTTCTCATAGTGTGTTTATGACTTGATTTACTTACTTTTAGAGAGGATTGGAATGCAGACTCAATAGATAGTAAGACAATGTTTTCAAATTTATTCATCTCAAATGAGATAAATCTACCAATCAAACTATCTAGAGTAACATTGTTATTTGCTACTGCTCTTATATCTTGTATAGCAGATACTCTAATAACATAAATAGGTAGTAAGGTTCTTAGAATATTACTTACCACTGTTTCTTCTTCAATTACACCTCCTAGTCCTTGGATAGAATATACAACCTCTTTGATTATGCTATTGTACTGAGTGATGTTTTCTCCTTCTTTCATTCTTAGGTCATCAAACTTTCCTCTTAGGCTTTCAGCTTTATCCCTCAGCACATTTGTATCTCCTCCATGTACTATATTTTTTGTCCCACATTTTCTTTGCAGTGGTGCATGATTTGACATCTTCAAATTTAGCATCAGAGAGTGAGGAAGCAAGTTCTATCATCATAGAGCAGTATTCATGTTTCTCTCTTAATTGATCAACTATCAGAGGTCCAGTTGGTAACACATATTTAGTACCCAGATACTGTGTGACATCATTTCCAATACCTGATAAGTGGAGTCTTATCCTGCTTGGCTATGATGCAAAGTTGTCCTTGGTCAACTTAGGCACATCCCTTTTTCTCATCTTGTGATCTTTATATTAGGTCGTTAAACCTCCCTTTCAAGAACACAAGCTCTAATACCAATTTCTAGAATAACTGAGAGGGGGGGGGGGTGAATCAATGGCCTCAAAAATTAATCCAATAATTCAATCCAAAACTTTATACCACATATATAAACCTCTAGTTATCTTCAGTCCTACAAGATGTATGCCTTTAAATAATATTATCAAATAAATACTGCTCAGAGTATACTGTTTGTCCTTTTACTTAAGATTTATTGAATAACAGTCTAGCCTTTACCAAAATATAGTAAATAACCTAGTGTTTACCAATCAATCATGGTTTAGTAATGTGTAAAGAAAAAAAATAAATAAATGAACCATATACACATTTGACACATGGATTTTTAATGTGGAAACACTGTTAAGGGAAAACCCACTTGGGACAAGTAACCCAAAATTTTCAATCTTCTGAAGTGAGCTTGGTGAAGAGCCAACCCTGTTAAAGGTTACAAACACACTATTAAGTGCGACCTTGTTAGAGGATTTAAAACTCTTAGTTAATCTTTTGACATCCTACATTCACTATGTTGTCAACAAGTAAAAACCTTTTGATACTCCTTGGGTTGTATCTCAATATATAAAGGATGGTTAAATCCTACTAGTTTAAGAGATTTTCTAAAAAAATGGTTAAACTAAATCAGTATTTGATTTGTTCATAAATACAACTTAATATTGTAGATGTTTAGATCTATTGTAAGCTCATAGTACCTTTCTGATCAATGTTTCTCTTTTTTTCCTTTTCTCCAATTCTCTCTGCTTGGTGAATGTTGTTTCTTCTCTGTTGCTCGGTGTCTGTAGAAAACTTTAGCTATGTTCTTTAGCTTGTATGATCATGTTTATATGAAGACTTCTATCTTCACCAAAACTCTCTTCAACATTCCTCTTTTTTTCCCCTATTTTTTATGAATTACTTGTCTCTTTATATAGACATGATTTCATCATTTCTTGTGCTTCTTGTTTTCTTTGTTGATCACTTCTTGACCCGTAAAGCTCGCCATGCTTGATTTAGTTTTAATCTGCAAATCTCTCCTTGTTTTCTGGAATAAAACATGATTTAAATATCCTTCTTATCTTTAGATTTTAATTGATCAATGAAATCAAAGTAATCAAACAATTAACTCTATCTTTAGCTCCTGGCAGCTAAGTTGTTTGGTCGTATCCTAACTTTAGTTCTCAAGTTGGTCAACACTTCAGTTATGCTCAGTGACTACTTCAAATAGCCCGGGCATCAAATTTAGTTATGTTTGGTGAAAACTATAGTTAGCTCAGTAATTATTTCTCAGCTATCACTTGCTCGGGTAACACTGCCTGTCAGGTAACACTGTGAAATTTTGTACTCGGAGTTCACCGTCCCTCAGGGTTTATTGTCACTCAGTGTATATGATTACCAATGAAAAAAAATTTGTCTTTTCAGATCTTTAAGTGTTATGACAATCTCAGTATGATAAATCATACCATATTAAGTTGACATCAATTACAATACAATACATTAACTGATTTAATGTCTTGCATATACTTTCTGCATCTCGGTGATCATCAACTTTGTCATCTTAAAAAATTTAATCAGTTATAGTTCATTAGAGTTTTGATAGAGAATTTAGCTCCAAAATTGACAAGTTTTTTAATTCTACATTTTTTCTTATTTGGCTACCACATAGGTATGTTCAGCCAAAACTATTTCGATCAAAACTATTTCAACATCAAACTAAGGCTAACCAAACATGGTTGCATCGATGACCGCGACCCTCAAATATTAAAGACTTTTTTTTCAATTAAAAAAAAAAAATAGTGATTTATTGCGACTTAAAAATGTTTTTTTAATAAAATCATTTTCTAAAGAGTTTTAAAGGTATTTTTTTGGTGTTAAAGGGCAACTACGAAAAAACCATTATCAAGGAGGTTTCTTTTTTTGCAAGTTTATTTCTTATTTTAGTTTTTTGGATTTTTCTTTTTGTGTTTTTAATTAAAGCATTGTTCAATATTGGTTGTCACCTCTGGTTATCACTAAGGGTCTTATGAATCAATATTTGGATATTGATAGGATAATTATGGATTGTTGAGATACATTACACATCTTGAATCTAGTATTGAACCTTTGTCAAGATGTTGTATGGAGTTGTGTGATTGTGTTTTGAAATTTTTTAAAGGTTTGAAACCTAGGTAGAGAGAGTTGTGTGTGTGAAGACCACTTTAGGAGAGTGGGAAGGACATAGTGTCTAACTTTCCTTGTCATACCGTGAATCTTCCATCATTGATGTATTTGGATTGTGTGATGTATATGCCTGCATCCTGTTGAAGAATCTGTAGACTGAGAAAAAAATTGATCTCCCCAAAGATTGACATCTCAAATTATTTTCTCATTTCATCAGAAAATGATTTCCATAGCATATCATTACCTCCAAATATCATATCATCAACAAATATTTCAGCAATCAAAATTTTGTCATCATTTTCTATTTTAAATATAGAAACCTGTTTTCACTTGATCTTACAAATCCAATACTTATGAGATAAGAATGATGTCTTTCATACCATGCTCTCGGTGCTTATTTCAATCCATGCAAGGCTTTGTGTAGTCTACATACCATGTTCCTCTTTTTAGGATCAACAAAACTCCTTGGTTGTTCAATGTATATCTCTTCTACTAATATTGCATATAAGAATGTAGATTTGACATGCATTTGGTATACTTTGAATCCTTTGAATGCAACATAATGAAGTAGAATTATTGCTCGTTCTAGTATAGAAATGGTTTCAAGGGTTTCTCCATAGTCAATAGCTGCTTCTTGTGCATACCCTTTGAAAACTAATCTTGCTTTGTTCCTTGTGACTTCTCCATTCTCATTTAGTTTCTTTTTGAATATCCATTTGGTACCAATGATAGTTTTGTCATCTTGTCTATGTATTAATGTCCATGTTTTATTCTTCTCTATTTGTTCTATCTCTTCATTCATAGCACTGACCTGTTCTTCATTTTCAAGTGCATTATTAATAGATTTAGGCTCAAAATACAAATTAAATATCTAGTATTTAGTGACTTACTTCTTGTTCTCATTCCAACCTTTTTGTCTACTATGATCTGGTTATGTGGATGGTGTCTTCTGACATACTTGGAAGGTATCGGTTCACCCCTTTGTCCATCATTCTGATCATCATCTTGACCATCATTTTGATCTTCATCACTCGGTATATCATTGTGATAAATTTCCTCATTTTTGGTGTTTGCAGTGTGATGCTTGGGTGCATTATTTTGTCGCTCAGGAGTGATACACTATTTCTCAGGTAGATTTTTAGATTCTTCACTATAGAAAAACATGTTGTAGTCTTCTGGTTCCTTTCTTCTTTCCTTGTCATTTTTCTTAGCAAATTCATCCACTTTGACATTTGCACTTTCAATGATTTTGTTAGAGGATTTGTGAAGACATTTATAAGTCTTGCTTTTGGTAGAATACCCTAGAAATATTCCGTCTTAACCTTTGGAATCAAGCTTTCCATTTCTATCATATTTAAAAATATAACATTGGCTTTCGAAAAATTTGAAGTAACTTACATTGGGTATGTGTCCATACCATAGCACATAAGGTGTCTTACTGGTCTCTTTCTTCAATTGAATGTTTTTCAGTGTGTAGATAGTAGTACTGATAGCTTCTCTCTAGAATGTTTGTGTGATGTCTTTCTAAATCATCAGTGCTCTGGCTTAATAAAAAATTGATCTATTTCTTCTTTCAGCAATCCCATTTTGATGTGGTGTTCTCACTGTAGAAACCTATCTTTGAATTCCATGCTCATTAGAAAACTTAGTGAATTCAAAAAAAATAAATTCTCCTCCTCTATCTCACCTTAGACATTTAAGCTCCTTTCCACTTTATTTTTGCACTATAGATTTATACCATTTAAACATATTGAATGCTTCTATTTTCTCTTTTAAGAACATAATAGTAATAATTCTAGAATAATAATCAACAAAGAGAATGAAGTATTTATCACCATAGTATCTCTTTGTTATCATTGGTCCACATAGATCAATATGGACTAATTATAGAACAACATTATATATGTAAGTTTTTCTCTTGAAACTAGACTTTTTCATTTTAAATTTTTGACAATTTTTAAACATGACATGGTCAAGATTTGACATGCTTGGTATGCCTCTTACTATCCTTTTATTTAATATCCTAATCATGTTGTCAAAATTCACATGAGATAACCTTTTATTCCACAACCATATGTCTTTGTTTCTAGCCATTAAACAAGTGGTGTTAGTATCATCAAGATACAATAGGTTACCTTTTATCTTTTCACCACTTTCGATCAACCTTCCTAATTCATTAAAGATCTTTTCCCTTTTGTTCTCAAAAGAAACTCAGTGACCTATGTTATGCAGTTATAAAATAGTCAATAGGTTATAGTTTAGTCCTTTCACCCAATATGCATTTTCACATCTGATCATATTATTCAACATTATGGTTCCTTTACCTTCACTAGACAAGGTGAGTCATTATCCATTCTTACTGATCTACCATTATAATATTCAAAAGTTTCAAACTCTTTTTTTTTTATCTCTAGTCATGTGGTGAGTACAATCACTATCAATAATCCAGACATCATTTTACTTACCTTAGATATGAGTATAGTCTCAACATACCTTTCTTCTTCATCTGAATCATCCTTCATAGCAATAACTACCACCTCAATATCTTCATCAGATTTGGTGTCAATATTTCAAGCTTTGTTCTTAGCCACTGTTAGTCCAAGTTTGGTACTTGTCCTTGTTTTTGATTTGTAGAGTCACCATGTTATTTTTGTGAATCTCAAAGATGCTTAAGTTCTCATGTCTAAATTCTCAGTGAAAGTGTCGACCCTGTGGTCCATTTGTGTTTGTGGAATTAGAAAAATCATTTGCTAACATTTTTCTTGAACAGGTTTGAACATACTTGAACAACCTTGAATTTAGTTCATGAGTGTTCAAGAGTTTTCAAGCCAGTTCAAATTTTTTATGAAGGAATAACAAGTGAATAAAGTCATCACTAAAAAGGTGCCTCATGTTTGTGGTGTGTGGAATTTTGATTGATCGAAGTTGGGAATCAGTGATTAAGCATGGAATATTCAATTTAAGGATGAAGGCAGGAGATTAAAATAGGAACAAACTTGAACAGTGGTGAGCACATAAGAACACCCTCAAACTTAGTTCATCTATGTTTAAGAGTGTTCAATGATTTTGAAAAGTGACACGTGGAAAAAGAAAAGGACTATCATCGTCACTTAGTTGTGGGCCCTACCTAGAAAGGATTTTAATGAAGAAAGGTATTGGAAGCGGTTAAGTATGTCTGAGCGATCAAATTTATGATGAATTCATGCAGCATAAAAGTGTGTGCAAGTGGAATTAATTGTTTGTATGAGTGAATGGTCATTTCATTCCCTAAGATTTTATTGCCTTAATGATGGGCAATTAATTATCAAATCCATGGTATTTCTTATTTAAAACCCTTCTTAGCATTCATTATTTTTGAAATGCTATCATTGTCTGTATGTTGGTAGATTGAAGGTAAGGGTTTTTGGAGATCTAGTTGTAGAGATTTCTACAGTGATTAAGGTAAGTCAGGCTACAATCCCTATAGTGTTTAAATTTAAGAGCTTGTGAAATTTGTGAAAGTTTCTGTAACAATTATCTATCTATTCTTAATAGTATGAAGTCTATATTTCACTTGTTTGGAAGCGTCTCTAGTCTAGTATGTGAAAATCCCATTGTGACAGACATAGATTTAGAAGGATATGATGTAGAAGGAAATGTTGATAGGCTTACTGAGTCTATAGAGGAAAATGTTCCTTCTCTCAAAATTTTGAGTAGTGGGTTTTGCATAGCTTCTTGTTTCCCTCCTGCAGTAGTCTGTCTTGAGCTAGTTAATGAGTGTATCCACAACTATGACCAGCGAACCGAATCAATTCTCAAGAAAAATGGTGAGGTCTTAATGGCTATAAATAGAGGAATTGTTACTTCAGCCTTACAAATTCAAGAGAAAAATTTTTTTTCTTTCTCTTCTACACAGTCCCTTGTTAAGTTCAAACCAAATGCAGATGCAAATCACACCTCAATAGCCAATCATTGGTTATTAAACACCCAGAGGGGAGGTTTTCCCAAAAAACTTAATAGAAGTCATGTCACCCATATAATAGTGATGTTATGGTGATGTTACATAGAGTCAGAGGGTCACCTAAGGCATTTTTCTTCTCAGATTGGTTGTTCTGTTATGTTTAGATTGTTTTAGAAGGAAAACAAAAGTTGGATTGGGTCGAATTAATTGCAGACTCTATGAGAGAATAGCTGAATAATTCCAAACTCACTAGATGTAGCTTTTTCATGTCTTCTTATCTGATGTACTGTCTAGCCTATAGTAGGAAATGGGATGGGATGATTCATGAGCCTTAGATAGATGGAATATGTATTTTTGAGTATTTCTACATTCTTTGAAAAGATAATGTAATTCAAAAATACAGGAGGGTGCATGATACTTTTATGGGTAAAATATGTTTAGAGATGACTGGGGATTTGGCCAGAAGAATGGGTTCAGAAGCTCAGCAATTTGTGACAAGATTTGGGAGTTTTTACATTCATTTCCCTAGGTTCACTTATATTAGAATTGGTTATTTTGAAGATTCCCCTACAAAATTACCTAGGTGTGCCTTTGATTGTTTTATCCTTGCAGAAGTCTATAGGAAGCTTGCTACTGCGCTTAAACATTTTCTTCATGAAGATAGATGGGAGAAAGTTTTCCCATTACAGCTAGGTAAATTTTCATGCTTAACTATTGAAGATGCAATAAGTATTGGGAGTGACCTTAGTCATTTTGATTTCAAGTATTACACAGAGAGAACAGGATTTGATAACAAAAAAATTTCTAGTGAGAATCTAGGCCTTAGATGTCATATGTTTCCAGCTCCCCATCTAGAGGATTTCTGGAAAGATTATGCAAATGAGTCCCAAGTTATGAAGAGAGGTCAAATTAGACTCTACATATGTCAAATCCTATCTATGAGATTGTAGTTCAATATAGAAGGGGTGACAAATGATGGTTCCAACTTAGTTGAACCCAGTTTCAAAAGGCTCCCGTGTAATGAAGAGTTAGACATTGACTGGTCAAGGGAAGAGGAAGATGACATTAAGTGTAGGACATAGCATGTACTTAAATTAATAAAGGAATGGCTACAAATAAAAAGAGAAAAATCTAGTCCTAAATCAATTGGAGTTAAATCTTCAATTTTATTTTCCTCCCCCTCTATTTCTAATCTTCATAAACTATCTGGTAATGCAGGTTCATCAGATAAGCAGTAGAATAAGGATTCCAGGAAGAAATCTGTTGTTGAACTTTCCCCTGTGGCCTCACCTTGGTGCATTACCAGATCGAGATCCTAATCATAGAAAAAGGGAAAGATGACTCAAGAGAATACATAAACAATAAATTTGGAGGATGACAAATTTGGGGATTTAAATTACCAAATTGGGCAAGATGAGCAAATCAAAAAATATCTCTTTGATCTTGATGATGTGACTCTAGATTTAATGGATACCCCTGCTAAGACTGGTGAATAATCAGTAGAAAAACATGATACACCAAGATGGTTAACCTCTTTAGTGAATAAGAAATAGAGCTTAATTCTTGTATCTATTCCAGTGCAAGATATAGTCAGTAAATATGCTCAAAAGACTGCCAAGGCCATGAAATTTAAGAGTACAACACAGATGTTTGTTGATACTAAAAATGGGAAGTGGACAGCTGAAGTAGCCACCTACAGACTGAAGGAAGAGAAACAAGATGTTGCAGTTGAAGATTTTGAAGTCACTAAAATTGAATTAGGGACTATGGATAGAGCAGGAAAGAATCACCTTTTGAAAGAGACGGCCCAGCAAATGTTGATAACATCATGACTAGATAGTAAGGAAAAGAAATAACTGAAGAAGACAATAGTCCCACTCTCTTAGTTCATAAATACTTTTTGCAACTTTGATTCCACACTACTGACCTGATCTTCATAGGTTTTTGACCCAACTTGGCAGAAAGTAAGACTTTACTGAATCAAGTTCAGAGGGGTCAAACACTAATCTCCTTAGTTGATGAGTGGATGTCCCAAGTGCTTAATAGTGGCTGACAATATATCAAAGATTCACACTTAGTTCTTCATGACATAGAGGCCGCAATGGGAGAATTGAAAGCCCAGTGCCAAGTCTGGGATGGAGAGAAGGAAAAATGGGTGTCGGCAATGACAAACTTTATGGAGATAAAGAGGTATGTTTTCAACAAATTTTGCACAGAAAAATCCCTAAAAGGTGCTAAGGAATCCATTTTCTTCATCCTCAGGAAGAACATTAGCTAGTGTATCTCTCTAATAAGGAGCACCATTAAAGAAAACAAAGAATATGAGTTTGAAGCTAAGAAGATTCAAAAGGCCACCTTGAATGAGTTAAAAGTGATCAATTTCACTTATACCTATCCATCAGTTTACGGTGAGCAGGAATTGAAGGACACTTTGGAAGCTTTCGACTCAGTGATAAATATTATCAGAGAAAAGATTAATCATAATGCCTCTGACTTAACTCAAATGGAAAGGATCAAATCTATGCTATATTTGTGTGTAAAATCAGTTGCCTAATGTCATAGAAAAGATGAATAAATTAAAGTGGAGTAAAGATGCTTCATGGCCCAGATAGTGAGCTCTAAGATCCTGCATCTGCCATTCACAAAGGAGCTGGTCCAGGCGTATAAAGAATGGAAACCTACCCAATAAATTACTAAAGAAGGGAGTCTAGTAGGGAGTGAGGATCGTGTTGTGGACAAGGAACCAGATTTGGTTAATTAGTTTTTACTTGGTTAACATGCAAACTCTTAAGGATGTGTGTCCTTTTTCTGCTGGTTTAGTTATATAACTAATTGCCTAAGAGGTTGTGCTTTTTCGGAGACCTCTTGGTGCTCTGATACTATATATTTGGCTGCTAAAACTTTTAAAGGGTTCAGAAAAACTCATTGCTAGTAGATAATAAGTTTTTGGTGGTGATAGTTTTGTTTTAGATAAGGTTAAAGGAACAAAGAGTAGTAATTGAATGTTATTGAAAGAACATATTTCATGCAATTGCTTGTACAGTAATTTTTGAAATATATTACGGTGAGGTTTATCAAATCTGTGTTATTTGAAAACTAAAAATGAAGTGTCCTATGTTGAGATCTTGTTTATCCTGTTATGTATATGTATGTTCATTCATAATCTATGAATTTTGAATTCTATCTATATTCTATTATCTTTAGCTGAGAAGTTGTTTATTTTTCATGAAATGCAATCAGGGAAGTAACTATATTTTTCTTTCCATTCATTATTTAGTTTTTATTTGCTTTACAATTGTTCAGTAGAATATCATCAAAGAATGATATTGAAGCCTTTATAATCTTTTGGGTTAAAAGCTAACAAATTAAATTGTTATCAAATTTCATTGAAAATCAATATTAGGGAGTTGTACCTATAAACAAATTTAGAGGGAAGTGATCATAAAGGATACTTATCCAATTGTTAGAGATAGTTTATCTTTTAAGGGTGATAGGGTGAAACTTAAAAGACTATTTGTAGAAAGAGAAATCTATTCACTAACATATTTGTGGTGACTCTACGAGGGAGTGCTCACAGTAGAGACCTATTTTTAAATGCTTTCTTTTATGAATAAGACATGGTCCTACCAGCTATGGTGATACCAAACCAAGAGGAGAAACGTCCTATCATTCAACCAGATCTTAACTTCCAAAATACCAAAGAGGATATAATTTATAATTTGAACACTGTTTCTTGGGATTTAAAGACCAGCTATCACCAGTATCAACAATTTCTCCAAGTTTTATAAGAAGAGGAAGATATAGGAGAGTGGCTGAGGGGGCTCCCAATTCCCCAAGAGGTACAAATTGTTGACAAAGCTATCTAAAGGCAATAAAAGAATATAATACAAGATTCTCAACCATATACCAAGTCCCAGAGGAAGGAGGTCATTTTTGACACATTTTATGAGAGCTTGCAAAATCTCTATTTTCTGACCTCTTACATATCAAATCCCAAAGCCAAGAATATACCTACTTCACCTCCTAAAGCCTCTTCAAATACTTCTCCATCTAGTAGTGTCTGGAAAGCTTTGAATTTGTCTAGTATTCAAGCACCACCACTAGTAACAATCTTTCTAGTTGCAGTCATGGCTCAGCCATGGGGTGTAGCAATTGGTCCTTTAAATTTAGGATCTCATCATCCTCTCCCTAAAGGTATTAAAGAAGTATTGCCTAAATTTTTTGGAGATGGAAAAGTCTCAGTAGATGAACACTTGAATGCATTCAATGTGGCTACTACCATTTTGGTAGTGCAGCATGAAGATGTAGCCGTTAGGCTCTTTGCACAATCCCTCTCAGAGGGAGTTGTAGAATGGTTTGGTCACTTGCCCACTTGGTCTATCACAAACTGCCAAACCATGAAGACCATGTTTGAAGGATTTTTTAAAGGGGCTGATGATGAACATTCCATGCTAGCACAATTAATACAAATGAAGAAAGAGATTCATGAACTAATGAGAGACTATGTGGCTAGATATAACAAATTTATTCATAGAATTCCTACTGCCAAAAGACCGACCCCAAAAAACCAAAAATGTTTCTTTGTAAAATCTATGCCCCCAGAAATAGGTTTTCACTTAAGAAGGAGTAGACCAGCCAATTTAGCTATTGCCGAAGGTCAGGCCACTGAGATACAAGATGATCTTATTATAGTGGGGAAATAGAGAAAATATGTACAGACTTCTCACTCTCAACCTTCTACTTCTACTCCTATGGACCCAATTGTTCAGAGAATTATGAATGATGTAATTTCCTTGAAGAGGCAGTTACCAAAGCAAGGATCTTCATCTCCTTCCCCTTATCAAGATATTAGTTGAAAGCATCCTAATCAATGGAATAAAAAAACTCCTTTGTTGCCTTCTAATCAACCAAGATGTCCCTAGAAGCTTCACCAAAAGAGGCTATCTTGTGTTCTTTTCACCTGACAATTGATCATGATGGTAATTCTTGCCCAGATATGCAAAGACATGTACAAATAGAAGCCACAAAAGATGTATTAGGAGAATGTACTATAGAAGAAGTCCCTCAAGACAGACCTAGAGACTCTAGCTCATACTATTTAGAATACAAATTTGACTTAGAAAGAGGAGATATTCTGGTCACCCTTGAGGATCCTGCTTGTGCCATGCTCACTCAAAATCAAAAGTCTTCAAAGAACACTCCAACATCATCTGACACTTTCTAGAAGACCCAGGAGCCTATAAGTAATTCTTCTTCCCCTAGTCCTCAGACTATTGATGTTAAGGTTGTACAAAAATATTCTGGCATGTCCTCTTTTGATATTGTAGAATTTTGTAAGTCTTCTGCTATGCAAATCTCTCCTGTTGAATATCTAAGATTAAATCCCAAAGAACTTGATAAGTTGGTCAAGTACGTCAAGGGTGACCTTCCAAATCCATCTTAATCTAATCAATGTACTGTAAATTAAATTGTTGATGCAGTTGACTCTTCCGTAGTTGTTTCACCATTTATTATGAATCAAAGTGACACTACCACTACTCCTACCTCAAAATTGAAATGTGAAGTTGATGAAATTAGAAAGCCTGACCCCTTTTATATTTCTCTTCTCCTTAACGGTCTTAAACTAAGTAATTGAATTATAGACTTAGGTGCCTCTGATAACATTATGCCATCATCCATTGCCAAAGCTTTAGGCTTAACCATGACTAAAATTTTTTGGAGGTGTTATTCTATGGATGGGAAATAGGTACCCTTAATAGGTCAAGTTAAAGATGCCCAAGCTATTTTAGCCACTTATCTCGATAAGAGACTCAAATTAACCATTTTAGTAGTAGATATACCTACAAGCTATGGGATACTATTGAGTAGAACTTTCTGTAGGGACATGGGTGGGGAAATAAAGGTGGATTGGTCAGAAGATGTTATCCCTATTAGAAAGGAAAAGGTCAAATTACAACCTAAAGCTAAAAATAAATACATTGTAATCCCATCTGATGATCCTAAGGCACAAATCCTGTACCAAGACTGTGAGTTTGGTAATTACATGATTTTCTCATATGAAGCCCCTCCTGTTTGTGTAGACTTTGGTGAAAAGGACCGAATTTGGTTAATCGATTTTGATGGTGTAAAGAAAGGAAAAGGGGGGTAAGGAGATTATTTGTTAATTGATGTTTGATTTGATTAAAGTGTGTTAAATTCCTTAACCGTACTTTACATTTAATTGAATTTGATTGATTATATATTGTAATTGTAATTACGATGAAGATAAGATGTTCCTCTTCTATTCCCAAATGCACAAATGGAAGATCCAAGTTGATCAACCCAAAGGAAGGACTAATGCATAAATGAATCAACTATTTGGAAAACAGAATAACAAGAAGGATATCTTAAATTCTAGTAATTGAATGTATAGATATGATGTATGATAGTAATTGAAGAAATAGGAGAAATGTACTAACCTTAAAGAATTGTAGATCAAAGAATGTCATTTTCTGAGGTCTTTAGACTGTTTCTTGAAAAACTAAAGTATGATCCAGAACTGGAATGTAAAGACGAACAAAACCCAAAAAAAAAATTTTGTTTCAATGTCATCTTATGAAAAAGGTCAATCTTGATCCACAAATGTCAACCCTGACCCAATAATGTCTACCTTGACCTACACAGGTCTGACAGAGAATCTATTCATGGAGTCTGACACAAAGCCAAAAAGGGTATCCAGATCTGTGTCTAAATCTACAGTCCCAAACTTGTACCTACAAGAAAAAAGAGGATTGTTTGTTGGGGAGGGAGGGGTTTTCCTTAGTCAAACCCCAATTTAGGAATTAACCATGAAATTGATAATTGAAATAAGAATGCTAGAAAGTAGAATAATTTAATCTAATAATGAAGCTATGATATTGAAATAGATATGAAATTGTAATTCAAATCTAGACAAGTATGTAAATATGAAAGCATGGACTTTAGAAATCATAAACCTCCATGATTGTATGCTTGGAATCAACCTTGAAGAGATGATGAAAGATTATTGAGGATGCACAAAGGATCTTGAAGGAATATCACACCATCATGATGGCTAGATCTAGGGTTTGAATGATGAATCTTGAATGCTTGAACCAAATCCCTTCAAAGGCTTGAAAGCTTGAATCCTTGATCTTCAATGGAGAACTTGAATGCTTGAGAGGAAGAATTGTACACCTTGAAAGCTTGGAAATATATAGAAAAATGGATGCTTGAACCTTTTTCTTCTTGACAAAATATTGGTTAGAGCACTTTTTGCACTTAGAAGACTTCTTCTTACTCATTATCGCTTAGAGAAAATGAGAGGAGAAAGCTTCCTTTTATATGAAACTAGGGCACAATATTCTAAGGAGGAAAACATAGGATAATTAAATTCCAATTAGACCTATGCCCCTATAAGAGGACCTATATTAAATATAATTTAGGAATCAACACTTCAGAACCTGAAATAGCTGACCCAGAAGTGGGAAAATTGAATTTTGGATGACCCCCGATAGCCGACAAGCTTCCATATTTGAAAGGGGGACCCTATTCAGGGTCGAGTTCAACCTTGACCTAGGTCAAGGTTGATTTTGACCCTAACCTAGGTCAAGGCTAAGGTCAAACTTGACCTAGGGGGTCAAAACCCCTAGAAAATATGCTAGGTGGGGTAGAAGGTGCTCAGAGAGGCCCAATCAGGGTCCTAATCTGGCACAAAAGCAAGGAATGATGTAGAAATGGGAAGATGATATGATGAAGGTTAAAAAGATCCCCTAAGGAGGGCTAAATGTTTTTAACATGGAAGTGCTTCCATTTTAAGATGATAAATTAAGCCCCCACTTTAGCGAGAGTATGGAAATCGAACATGCTCACGGTAAAGTTAGAAGAAAGACACCGGTCGATTGCAACAAAGTAGAATATCACTAATTCAAGGACACGAGTCCTTAGAAAAAGGATTCTAACTCAACATACATACATAAATATATGAAAGTAAAGAGTAATCAATCATAGAAAACATACATGACTACATAAGTAAGACAAGAACAACACCATAGATAACATAGCTTCATGATCTAATCCTACTAGCATGAAAGTGAAAGAGAGAAGAGAAAGTGATTGCCTCACCTAGTAAGATGCCCACCTTAATATGAATCACCAAGGTGGGAGATCCCAACATGGTCACCCATAAACTGTGCTTCTAATTGTAAATGCGGCTTTTAAAAATATCCATAGATCCACATTCTTGTATCACCATAGAATATAAAATGTGTGTCCATTCAGGATTTAGCAACTTATGTGCGTTAGCTTTAGAGGATTTAGCATGTAATAAAATAAAAAGGGTGTGTATCTCTTTAGAATTAAGCAACTTATGTGCATTACCTTCCAAGGATTTAGCAAACATAAAAGTAAAAATGCATGTCCCTTCAAAATTTAGCAACTTATGTGTGTTACCTTTCAAGGATTTAGCATGTTGCAAAATGTAAATAAATTTAAACTATAGTACAAGGGAGACCCAATGGATTCCCCACTCCTTATCATGGATACTCACTAGTTAGGATGAGGAAGAGAAAAGAGAATACCTACTTCACAAGGTAAGGAGATATCTAGCTTAACAATAATCTATACCATATTCTTAGTGAAGAGCCTTGACCCTTACATCCAGGAACATAGATAATCATGAAATGAATATGTCACTTATGGAAAAAGGATCCTCAAGAGGGAAGAGATCTCATAAACAAGGGCCCTACCATAGAGGAGTGCTTAGGATAGAATTTCATCTTCTAAAGAAAAGAGGGAACAAAGATTCAATCAACAAGCCCCCTGTAATCAAGAGGAAGAGGAATCCTCGGATGAAGGAATCAAACTCTAACCCAAAGCAATAGCAAGAGTTTATCAAAAACATAGTTTACAAAATAAAGAAGAGGTGATGACCTAGGACAATCACCTCTCATATTGTGAGTGTCAAATGATGCACCTATTTTCTATGACACAACACTTCAATAAGTCATTATGTTAGTGTAAAACAAGGATTAGTGAGCATATAAGAACAAAACTCTAACATCGACCTATTGCTTCCTATCTAGGAAGAGTTTGAAAAATGCCATAATCATGTCCTCAGATTATGCACCATTCAGTGACAATACACTCCTAAGAATGAGAGATTTAATTGAAAACTAAGCTAAATGATTAGAAATCATGTAATTAAGCTATGAAAACTGGCATTATAACAATGCATGGAATTGAAACTAAAATGCTATAGATATCTAAACAGCATAACAATGTAATTTTACTCTAAAAATGAGGGCCATTTTCTCTCAAAAATGCCTTCTATTTATAAAAAAAGGGGTTGAAAATGGGTGGTTCAGATGCAAAGTTGAAGAGAGGTCAGGATTCCACTAGAAGAGAGCACATGGATTGTGCTTCTTCAAGTGCATCAAATTGTGACACTTGTCACAATTTTATTGGGTTAAAAGTAGGGAGGAATGTGACCATTTAGGGAAGAGAGCCAAGAAGACTCTAGAAGATAAGGCTCATGAAGAGGGTGTAAGAGATATTTATGAGGATGGGCTTGAGTCAAATGCATTAAATGCAAGCATTTAAGAGGCATGGGGAGAGATACGGGCTTAAGGAATCTTCATTAAAGAGGCATTAATGAGAGCCTTAAAGAAGCATGGGAAGGGTGTAAGAGGGTGGCTTGAGAAAGTTGACTTGGAGAGAGTCAAGCTTGAGAAAGTTGACTCTCCCAAGTGGGTTGAGTTGTTAAACATTTCTTAATGGAATGTGACAACATTAGGAGGGAGATTAGAATTAGATTATGCTTAGAATTAGATTAGCAAGGGGGGAATAGGTTGGGATGGGTTAGAACCCAGGGTAGAAGTGGTTGAGATAGGTTAGGTTAGGGTTTAGGGGAATATAAATGAAATGAATTAAAATTATTTAATTCATTCAAAAATAGGAATATTAATTATTTAAGTTTTTTATTACTTTTGATAATTAATTAGGACTATAGCCATTTTAATTAAATTAATAGGCTAAGGGAATGGGTTTAAAATGCAAGTGATGAGATAGATTAATTCCTTTATAATTAAATACTTTAGCCATTGTTTGAATTTAATAATATTTGATTGGTTGAAATTGATTTGAATTGTATGGCTGAAGTAGTTAATATAAATTAGTGATAAAAATCAC
>MU226428.1:508185-519321 GCA_018584345.1 Thuja plicata | reverse complement strand
ATAGGAGTTTGGGGAATTTGCTGAGATGTTTGGTTGGAGATAAGCCAACAGGATGGGATTTGATTTTACCACAGGCAGAATTTGCATACAATAATTCTGTCAACAGGAGCACTGGTAAATTACCATTTCAGATTGTATATAGAAGTAGTCCAAGAAATGCATCTGAATTAAGGAAGATAGATAAAGGAGAAATAAGTAGTGCTGAAGCTGAGGATTTTGTAGAACATTTGAAGAACATCCATGAGGAGGTGAGGAAGCACATTGCCAAGATGAATGCACATTATAAAGCTAAGACAGATGACAGAAGGAGGCACAAAGAATTTTAGGTTGGGGATGAAGTCATGGTTCATTTGCAGAAGGAATGATTTCTAGTTGGTACATATAACAAGTTGAAAATGAAGAAGTTTGGACCATGTAAGATACTTAAGAAGCATGATTCAGGAAATGCATATGAGGTAGAACTGCCCAGTGAGCTGAATATTTCACCAGTGTTTAACATTTCAGATTTGACAGAGTATCATGAAGGAGGTGTTGAAGATGAGATCACAGCGGCACAGTGGATTATTCCAGCAAGTAGTTCAGATACTAAGGAGATTGAAGACATACTGGACAGTCGTGTTGGTAGAAGCACAAGGAACAGGACATATGAAGAATATCTGGTCAAGTGGAAAGGACAACCTATTGAAGATTCATCATGGCTGACAAGGGAGGAGGTTAACCGTCTTGGTTTTCCTCTGCACACATGAGTCGTGACAGGGTCACTTCTCAAATTACCCTGGGTGTCTGATGCAGGAGCATCCTGGGTGTAAGGGCAATCTTGCATCACCCAAAAATATTTCTGTTTTCTTTTCAATAAGGGCTACCTTGTGCAAAGCTGCTATTTATGGAAACTTGCTATTTTTAGTAAGTTGGTCATATGATCTCGAAATATTCCAATTTTGCATGTGGAGGTTCATCTCAGTCATATCAGCCTGCCAGTAAAGTTTCATGGCTAGATCAGGTCTAGTTTGGAAGATATTGAAAATTTTCGGTATTGAAAATAGGGTACAGAAACTTCGAACTCAATTTTGAAGGCTTTAGAGGCCCTGGATGAGGTCGAAACTTGGGTTGAATGAAGCTTGCTTAATTTAAAAGTTGTAGAGCGCTTCGTGGCGTTTCTGAAATGGGGTTATAATAGTCAATCGGGTCAACTAGTGATGACTTATGGTCTCCGGAAGTTGGGCCACCGAAAATAGCATAAAATAATTTTCCTTCAAAATTTTTTGAGTTTCAAAAGTTATTTTGAGCCGACTTTGATGTACTAAATTGAAAAATAAAAAAATTCTAAGTTTGGTCGGCCCTAAGGGCTAATTTTCTGGAACCTTCTTGGGTGGTGGAAATTGCCTATATAAAGAAGGCCTGTAGTGTTGTCTTAGGCAGTTCAGGACAGTTCTGGGTAGATCCGGGTAATAATTCGAGGCTTTGTCCTACAGAATATTGTAAGGGGAATGCCCATGTGGCTTTGCATATTTTAATTCTGAAAGTTTGTAATTTTGCATTTGTGGAGATAGTAAGAAGTCCATTTTCTATTCTCTCAAATTGTTGTTGCTTCTCTGTTTCTGTTATGTGTTTGTGGTATTAAGGGGAGCACCCTTCATCAATGGGATAAGAAGGAGAAGGTAAATCTAGAAATTCTTGCACATCCTCATCTTGTACCATAGTTTGAGCCTTAAAAAAAGTATGAGAAGAACTAGGGATGGAGGATGGAAGAATAGGAGTAGGAGTATTAGGAATTGGATTAGGAAATTTAGGAGGAAGATTAGGAAATGGTGTATCATCTACCAAATTCTTCACATAATCCAAAAGAGTAATGAGTCCATTACACAAATCCTTAATAGAAGTTTTGAAAGTAGGGAGACTAGTATTGGTCAATCTCATAATGACAAAAGAAAGTGAAACATGAAGATTAACAAAAATGATAAATTGGATGATACTCTCATAGACATCATAGATACTATAAAGAGATGCTAAAAGAAGCATAATGAGAAAAATAGGCACACACCAAAAGAATTTCATAATGAAAATGCAAGAAGTGTTGTTGTATTTTATGAGTATTTAACTCTTTTTTTTTTGTATTTATAAATGCAAATTCTAATCTAAGATGTAAATCTAACACCAAAGAGAAGGATTTGTCTATCGCAGGTTCACCAAAATGTAAAGAAAGGAAAAGGGGGTAAGGAGATTATTTGTTAATTGTTGTTTGATTTGATTAAAGTGTGTTAAATTCCTTAACCCTACTTTACATTTAATTGAATTTGATTGATTATATATTGTAATTGTGATTAGAAAGAAGATAAGATGTTGCTCTTCTATTCCCAAATGCACAAATGGAAGATCCAAGTTGATCAACCCAAAGGAAGGGCTAATGCATAAATGAATCAACTATTTGGAAAAGAGAATAACAAGAAGGATATCTTAAATTTTGTTAATTGAATGTATAGATATGATGTATGATAGTAATTGAATAAATAGGAGAAATGTACTAACCTTAAAGAATTCTAGATCAAAGAATTTTTGTTTTTATGTCTGTAAACTGTTTCTGGAAAAACTAAAGTATGATCCAAAACTGAAATGCAGAGATGAACAAAACCCAGAAATATTTTTCTATTCTGATGTTATCTTATGAAAAAGGTCGACCTTGACCCAAAAATGTCAACCCTGACCCAATAATGTCAACCTTGACCTACACAGGTCCGATAGAGAATCTGTTCACGGAGTCCGACAGAAAGCCAAAAAGGGTATCTAGATTTGTGTCCAAATCTACAGTCCCAAACTTGTACCTGCAAGAAAAAAGAGGATTATTTGTTGGGGGTGGAGGGGTTTTCCTTAGTCAAACCCCAATTTAGGAATTAAACTTGAAATCAATAATTAAAATAAGAATGCTAGCAAGTAGTAGAATTGAATCTAACAATGAAGCTATGATATTGAAATAGATATGCAATTGTAATTCAAATGTAGACAAGTATGTAAATATGAAAGCATGGACTTTAGAAACCATAAACCCCCATGATTGTATGCTTGGAATCCACCTTGAAGAGATGATGAAATATTCTTGAGGATGCACAAAGGATCTTGAAGGAAGATCACACCATCATGATGGCTAGATCTAGGGTTTGAATGATGAATCTTGAATGCTTGAACCAAATCCCTTCAAAGGCTTGAAAGCTTGAATCCTTGATCTTCAATGGAGAACTTGAATGCCTGAGAGGAAGACTTGTAAACCTTGAAATCTTGCAAATATGTAGAAAAATGGATGCTTGAACCTTTTTCTTCTTGACAAAATATTGGTTAGAGCTCTTTTTGCACTTAGAAGACTTCTTCTTACTCAATATCACTTAGAGAAAATGAGAGGAGAAAACTTCCTTTTATATGAAACTAGGGCATAATATTCTAAGGAGGGAGACATAGGATAATTAAATTCAAATTAGACCCATGCCTCTAGAAGAGGACCTATATTAAATATAATTTAGGAATCAACACTTTGAAACCTGAAACAACTGACCTAGAAGCGGGAAAACTAAATTTTGGATGACGCCTCACAGCTGACAAGCTTCCAGATTTGAAAGGGGGACCCTGGTCAGGGTCAAGGTCAACCCTGACCTAGGTCAATGTCAAGGTCAACCTTAACCTAGGTCAAGGTCAAGGTTGACCTTGACCTAGGGGGTTAGAACCCTTGGAAAACATGCCAATTGGGGTAGAAGGTGTTCGAAGAGGCCCAATTAGGGTCCTAATCTGGCACAGAAATAGGGAATGATGTAGAAATGGGAGGATGATATGATGAAGGTAAAAAACATCACCTAAGGAGGGCTAAACATTCTTAACATGGAAGTGCTTCCATCTTAAGATGATACAGATGGTAGTTGTGCCAGTGCAGGTTCTGGGGCTGGTGTAGTCTTTAAAGGCCCAGATGACCAATATATTCCTTTCTCTTTCAAATTGGATTTTAAAAATACTAATAATACCAATGAATATGAGGCTCTTTTATTAGGGTTGTGAGAGGTAAAGACACTAGGAATCAAGGTAATTGCTATGAAAGGTGACGCTGAACTGATTGTTAAACAAGTAAAGGGTCAATTTATAGTAAAAAATGAACGCCTGAAACATTACAGAAACTTAGTGTGGGATGAAATTAATTCTTTTGAAGCTTTTTCCATAGAAGCCATTCTCAGGAGTCTCAATACAAGAGTTGATTCCCTTACTGGATCAGTGTCTCTACTAATCCCTCACCTAGACTTTAAAACATACACATACAAGGTTGAGATGATATATAGACCTCCTATTTCAGATAACATTGAACATCTGCAAGTTTTTGAAGATGATGCCCAAATTAAGGATTTCATGGCATGTATAGAATTTTTCTCATCCACCTACTTTGAAGGAATGAATGAAGATGGTGAAAAGTCTAATTGTGAGTTCTTACCAGAAGAAGAAGTTATCCAGCTAAAGAGCAACAAAATTCCCAAAGGTTCAGTTTCCTTAGAAAAAAAAATTTCTTGAAAAGATGATAGTTTCATTTCAAGGAAACACCCTCAGTTAGATGTGCAAAAAGAATATGACAAAGTGAATATTGTTACTACAACTGAACCTAGGTGGATATCTATAGGTAAGACTCTATCTTTTTAGGAGAAGAAAAGCCTTTAGATCTTGTTGACAGCCTACATGGCTGTGTTTTCTTGGGACTATAGTGATCTTAAAGATTTTTGGAAAGGGAAATTTAGCCATGATATCCCTCTTAAACCTGAGTCAAAGCCCTTAAGGTAAAAACTTTGAAGTTACAATCCTAAAGTTTCTGAAGCAATTCTAAAAGAAGTTGACAAGATGCTAAAAGCTAGAATCATTTACCCTATTCATCACTCAACCTAGATAGCAAATATTGTCCCTGTCAGAAAGAAGAATGGAGAAATAAGGATCTATGTAGATTTCCAAAATTTAAATCAGGCCAGTCTAAAGGATAACTATGCCCTGCCCAAGATGGAACATATTTTACAGGTGGTTGACAGATTAGAAATGATGTCTCTACTTGATGGGTTTTGAGGATATAATCAGATGAGTGTGTCTAATGAAGATAAATAGAAGACTACTTTCACCATGCCATGGGGAACATTTTCCTACAACAGAATGCTCTTTGGCTTGATTAATGCAGGGGAAACTTTCCAAAGGGTAATGGATTCTTCCTTTGCTAATTTGAAAAATAGAATTATAGTAATTTACCTTGATGATTTGACTGTGTACTCTAAAAGAAGGAAACATCATGTTAGAGATCTCAAATCAATCCTACAAAGGTGTAGAGACCATGGCATATCACTTAATCCTAAAAAATCTATTTTTGGTGTGACTAAAGGGAAGTTGTTGGGACATATTATGTCCAAAGAAGGGATTAGGACCGATCCTAAAAGAGTAAAGGTGATTCAGAAAATCAGTCTACCTTCAACCAGAACATGAGTCAAATATTTCTTTGGCTAGATGAACTTCTAGAGAGCCCTTTTCCCAAATTTTTCTGAATTAACTAGGCACATTATTGGAATGATGACTGAAAAACATCCCTTAAAATGGACAGAAGAAGGTAGAAAAGCTTTTAGTGTGATCAAAACTGCTATAGAAAATGCCCCAACTTTAGTTTACCCTAACTACAAAAAATATTTTATCATTTACTGTTATGCTTCAGATCACACTTTGTCAGGAATTCTAACCCAGAAGGATGTTTCAGGGAATGAAATGTCCATCACTTTCATGAGTACACAATTCAAAAAGCATGAACTAAAATACTCCCCCATAGATAAAAAAGCCTTTGATATAGTAAAATTAGTTAAGCAATTTAGATTTTATATCCTTCATTCTCATTCCATAGTATATGTCCTTGATTCAGCTGTGAAAGTGCTTCTCACACAACAAGAAATAGCCATGAATAAGAGAGCAGCATGGGTGACAAAGATTTGGGAATATGACTTGATGATAAAGCCCACAAAACTTGTCAAGGGAAGGGGGCTCTGTAAATTTATTGCAAAAAATGTAAGTGAACTTGAAAATCTAGAATGTGAAACATCTCAAGTTATTTTGGTCAGTTTGATAGATTCTTGGTTTTGCGACATTGCTTATTTCCTAACTTATGGAGAATGTCTAGAAAGACTAACGCCTAAGGAAAGGTGGACTTTGAGACTTCAGGCTAGGAAATATGTAATATGGCAGGGTGTATTTTACAAAAGAGGTCTTGATGACAGATTTCTAAGATGTGTGGATAAAAGTTAGTAGTTACAGTTGCTTAAAAATTTTCATGAAGAGGCCTACGGAGGTCATTTCTCATCTACTATGACTGCATTCAAAATTCTTCAAAATTGTTTTTACTGGCCAAGCATGTTCAAGGATGCTTATGCATTCATTAGAAACTATGAAAAATGCCAGTTATTCTCTGGGAGACCCCAATTAGCTACCTTGCCTTTGAAACCAATTGTAGTAAGTGAACCATTCAAGCAGTGTGGAATCGATTTCATTGGTCCTGTTAATCCTTAGTCAAGTGCAGGTCATGTTTACATCCTAACAATGATTGACTATTTCACTAAGTGGGTCAAGGCCACCCCAACCAAGAAGGATAATTCTCAAGTGGTGTGTGATTTCTTAAAAGATAATATTCTGGTACATTTTGGAGTACCTCAGAAAATTGTAGCCAATAATGCTACTTACTTCTCTTCGCAGGAGCTATCCCTTTTGTGTTTTGATCATAATATCTCTTTGGCTCATTCATCAGATTAATTTACTTAGGGAAATGGGTAGGCTGATTCAAGTAAAAAAAATTTGATAATGATCATGAAGAAGTTGGTAGATGATAGTGGCAAGGATTAGCACAAGAAACTTTATGAGGCTCTTTGGGCTGATAGAATTACTCCCAAGAGAGCAATCGGCATGGCACCCTTTGAATTGGTGTATGGGATAGGTGCACAAGTCCTAGTTCCTTTGGAAATTTTAGCAGCTAAACTACAAATGGCCATTGAAGACCAAACATTTAAAGACTCTTTGGAGAAAAGGATCATGTATTTGCATAAGATGGAAGAATAAAGAGAGGCTTTGGTTGATAAAATTACTGAACATCAGGCCAGAGTGAAAAATATATTTGATAGGAAGGTGAGACCCAAAATTTTTATGAAAGGAGATGAAGTCTTTCTATGGGATGAAAGGAAAGCTCTAAAAGGCACCCACAGTAAATTTGAATCACTTTGGAAAGGGCCCTTTGTTATTACTAAAGAAATGGGAACCAACACTTTTAAGCTTGCGTACCTTGATGGAACAATCTTGCCATTTTCCTATAATGGGAAAGATCTCAAATTTCTAAAGCTCTAGTTTGGTTTCCTGTGTTCTGTTGCATATATTAGTCTTAGTTTTCTTTCAGGTTGTGTGTATTTCCTTTCTCATGTGTTTTTCTGAGCCTTTGTAGCAGTTTGTGAAACTAGAGTTTTTCAGTTCTTTATCTTTTGAGAAAAGCCAGTCCCTAGTTAGAGCTGGTGTTAGTCCAAGTCTGGTACTTGTCCTTGTTTTTTATTTCTAGAGTCACCATGTTATTTTTGTGAATCTCAAAGATGCTTAAGTCCTCATGTCTAAATTCTCAGTGAAAGTGTTGACACTGTGGTCTATCCGTGTTTGTGGAATTAGAAAAATAATTTGCTAACATTTTTTTTGAATAGGTTTGAACATACTTGAACAAACTTAAACTTAGTTTATGAGTATTCAAGAGTGTTCAAGCCAGTTCATAATTTTTATGAAGGAATAGTAGGTGAATAAAGTCATCACTAAAAAGGTGCCTCATGTTTGTGGTGTGCAGAATTTTGATTGATCAAAGTTGGGAATTAGTGACTAAGCATGGAATATTCAATTTAAGGATGAAATCGGGAGATTAAAACAAGAACAAACTTGAACAGTGGTGAGCACATAAGAATACCCTTGAACTTAGTTCATCCATGTTCAAGAGTGTTCAATGATTTTGAAAAGTGACATGGCAAAAGAAAAGGACTATCATCGTCACTCAGTTGTGGGACCTACCTAGAAAGGATTTTAATGAAGAAAGGTATTGGCAATGGTTAAGTATGTCTGAGCTGTCAAATTTATGATGAATTCATGTGACATAAAATTTTGAGCAAGTGACATTAATTGTTTGTATGTGTGAATGGTCATTTCATTCTCTGATCTTTTATTGCCTTAATGATGGAAATTAATTGTCAAATCTGTGGTATTTCTTATTTAAAAACCTTCTTAGTATTCATTATTATTGAAATGCTATCACTATCTGTATGCGGGTAGATTGAAGGTAAGAGTTTTTGGAGCTCCAGTTGCAAAAATTTCTATAGTGATTAAGGTAAGTTAT
Organism: Thuja plicata; assembly: GCA_018584345.1. NCBI lineage: Eukaryota > Viridiplantae > Streptophyta > Pinopsida > Cupressales > Cupressaceae > Thuja > Thuja plicata. The sequence continues at coordinate 510,932 of MU226428.1, read as the reverse complement.
GTTGCAATCCTTACAATGTTTAAATTTAAGAGCTTGTGAAATTTACAGAAGTTTCTGTGACAATTATTAGTCTATTCTTGCAAGTACGAAGTCTATATTTCACTTGTTTTGAAGCATGTCTAGTATAGTATGTGAAAATCCCATTGTGATAGACACAGATTTAGAAGGATATGATGTAGAAGGAATTATTGATAGGTTTACTAAGTCTGTAGAGGAAAATGTTCCCTCTCTTGAAATTTTGAGTAGTGGGTTGTGCATAGCTTCTTGTTTCCCTCCTACAGTAGTCTGTTCTAAGCTAGTTCATTAGTGTATTTGCAACTATGACCAGTGAACTGAATCAATTCTCAAGAAAAATCATGAGGTCTTGATGGCTATAAATAGAGGAATTGTTGCTTCAGCCTTCAAAATTCAAGAGCGAACTTTTTCTACTTTCTCTCCTGCATAGTCCCTTGTTAAGTTCAAACCAAATGTAGATGCAAATCACACCTCAATAGCCAAGCATTGGTTATTAAACATCCAGAGGGGAGGTTCTGTCATGCCCAAAAGTTGGGCAAAAAACACACGAACAAAAATTTTAACTAACGTAAGAAACGGGATACTAAAATAACACAAGGGTAACAAGTACACGTAAAACGGTGCAAGGGTAAACAATAACCTGAATAGGTCACAAGGTGAGGATAAGCTCTTGCAACTATCCTAAGTGATGAAACAAGATCCTAACTAGAACTGCACGCAAACCGAGACACCTTGACTAAAAGTCAACTAGGGTTGACCAAAAGTCAACTTCCCTTGGTAAACGTGAATGAGTGCAACACAGGTCTACTACGCACAGAAGAAGTCCAAGGTGCGCAAAACGGGACAGTTTGACCAAAAAGTCAACCCATGTTGACCAAAAAGTCAACTGTCACCGAAAGGTGTGAAACTGAAAACTAAGGTTCCAGAGACCGCAAAGAGTACTGGGTTCCAATATTGAGGGCAACGGACAATGTTAGAACCAGGGTTGACCGAAAGTCAACCGTGCGCGAACGAAGGTCAAAGATGACGAAGAGGGCTAGAATAATAAACCAGAATGATAAGATTATAAGTCTATACGCAAAAACCTTAATCCCTATACTTTTAAGCATAATAACCTTTTAATAGAACGATTGAATTTTAAATAACTAAAAGAGCATTATAATAATATTTCGAAGACTTCACTAAAATCAACCTTAAATATTCATCTAATAAAACTACCTTCCATAAAACATTATAATAAATTAAATCTAATCTTTAAATAATTACGATAACATATAGTTAAAAATATTTAATAATAGTCTAAAATTAAATTTACTCTAACATTTGAATAAATCATTTAAATAAAACAGATCTAACTTAAATCTTACCTAAAAGAAATAATAAACCTTTAAATAGAATCTTAAACTTAATTAGAATTAAAATCCTAATACTTAAAAGAAAACATATATAATTCCATATATAATTAACTCTAAACCTACATTACAACTTTATCTAGAAATTTAAATAAAATCTTTAAAATATATATTCCCCTTTTAAAACTAAATCAATTTGATATAGCAATTCATCTATAAATTAGAATCTAATCTAAAAATAAAATTAAATCTACACTTAATAATTCAAATCTAAATTTATAATAACATTTATATATATATCTAATCTTTAAATAAAAGAATTCTATATAACATTCATATAATTAGCTATATAAATTTAAATTATTAAAAACTAAGTTTTTTTTAAAAAAAACACTAAACTAAAATATAAATTAACTACTTTAATCCATATAAGTAAATCTTAAATATTATTGCTTAAACAAACCTAAATTAAAACTTTATTTAAAATATGAAATAACAATAAAACATTTTGATTTAAACCTAATACATATCTTTTTACATTTTATCTTATTAAACAAAACCGATATTTTTATTTTACAACAAACAAAATAAATCATAAAATAAATATGTTCGGACGAGGGCGGCGGCCGAACACAGTAGTCGGCGGAAGGGCGTATTCAAAGCGGCGGATGGAGGCAATCCGCAGGGGCGGAACCGCTACCGCGGGGGAGTACCGAAGGCGGGGAGGGGGAGCGGAAAGGGCGCGAGTTAAGGGAAACGCGGGGCGGCCGACGCCGGTCGGCGGCACCCCCCACACAGTGGGTGGCCCGCGACCGCGCGGCCCCCACGCCCAAAAGCATAGGCGCCGACAGAATGGGGGGGGGGTTTCGGCCCCCCCAAAACCACTGTTTAAAATTTTGTTTTGAAACACAGCGCGGATCTTCCCAAACGCCCGATTTCAATAAAACGTGATTTACATTAAGATTGTTTAAAATAAGTTAATTTATAACTAATATATATACCATATTTATATTTGTATATATATATATGTGTACCCATATATATATAAATATATATATATATATATTAAAAAAAATATAATGACTGGTGAAAACAATTATATAAATGACTGTATTACTTCAAACAGCAAGCACTAAATAATATTATTTTTTTTTTAAAATAACATAGTTGGAATTCATAATTCGTTGCTAAGGATGTGGTGGAGATAAAAATTTAAATTCATGCATTTTATTTTTTTTTAAATTTATTTAGACAACCAGTAAGTAAAATAAAAATGCCACTTAAATTATCTCAAGAACATCAAGAACATTCAGTTCGAGAATATAAAATAACATTATAAATTTAATATGCTATTTTTATATCTCAAGGTTGACATAAAGG
>MU226428.1:449214-506635 GCA_018584345.1 Thuja plicata | reverse complement strand
CACATCAGTAGATCCAAAACACATGATATGAAACATAACATAACGTCAATAATATAAGTAAGCATATAAACCACATTGCATTTAGAACTGAAATATCCTAGCATCGGTTTCCTAAACCATTTCATCAAATTACATTCATGCATTTAGATATATAAAACATCAACATAAGCTGAAATCAAATCAGAACATAATATCTCAAAAGTACCCTGATTACAAAATCAGGTGCTGAATATATAACACAGGATTCCATCGATCCTCAAAAGTATGAAAAGTCTCGCTGATAGCCAAAGTATGTCTAAGTACATAATCACTGAAAGTAAAACAAAATAAGAAGTGAAACAAGGACTGCCTGAGGTGGGTCTCACAGGTTCCTGTTTGCCCAAAAATCTCAATAGAAGTCATTTGCACCAGTATATTAGTGATGGTATGGTGATGTTGCATAGAGTTAGAGGGTCACCTAAGGCATTTTTCCTCTCAAATTGGTTGTTCTATTATATTCAGATTGTTTTAGAAGGAAAACAAAAGTTGGATTGGGCTGAATTAATTGTAGACTCTATGAGAGAACAACTGAATAATTCCAAACTCACTGGATGTAGCTTTTTCATGTCTTCTTATATGATGTACTATCTATCCTGTAGTAGGAAATTGGATGGGGTGATTCATGAGCCTTGGATAGATGGACTGTGTATTTTTGAGTATTTCCCAATTCTTTGAACAGACAATGTAATTCAAAACTACAGGAGGGTGCATGATACTTTTATGGGTAAACTCTATTTTGAGATGACAGGGGATTCGGCCAGAAGAATGAGTTCAGAAGCTCAGCAATTTGTCACAAAATTTGGGAGTTTTTACATTTAGTTCCCTAGGTTCACTTATGTTAGAATTGGTGGTTTTGAAGATTCCCCTACAAAATTACCTAGGTATGCCTTTGATTGTTTTATCCTTGCAAAATTTTATAGGCATCTTTCTACTGTGCTTAAATGTTTTCTTCCCGAAGATGGATGGGAGAAAGTTTTCCCATTATAGCTATGTAAATTTTCATGATTAACTATTGAAGATGCAATAAGTATTGGGAGTGACCTTAGTCATTTTGATTTCAAGTACTACACGGAGATAATAGGATTTGATAACAAAAACTTTGCTAGTGGGAATCTAGGCCTTAGATCTCATATGTTTCCAGTTCCCCATCTAGAGGATTTCTGGGAAGATTGTACAAATGAGTCCCAAGTTATGAAGATAGGTCATAGTAGACTCTGCATATCTCAAATCCTGTCCATGCTATTTTAGTTTAATATAGAAGGGGTGATAGATGATGGTTCTAACTTAGTCAAACCTAGTTTCAAAAGGCTCTTAGATAATGAAGAGTTAGATATTGACTGGTCAAGGGAAGAGGAAGATGACATTAAGTATAGGACATAGCATGTACTTAAATTAATTGAGGAATGGTTGTAGACAAAAAGAGAACATTCTAGTCATAAATCAATTGGAGTTAAATCTTCAATTTTATTTTCCTCCCCCTCTATTTCTAATCTTCATAAACCATCTGGTAATGCAGGTTCATCAGATAAGCGGAAAAATAAGGATTCTAGGATGAAATCTATTGCAAAACTTCCCCTGTGGCCTCACCTCGATGCATTACCAGATAAAGATCTTGATCTTAGAAAAAGGGGAAGATTACTCAAGAGAATATAGAAACAGTCAATTTGGAGGATGACAAATTTGGGGATTTAAATTACCAAATTGGGGAAAATCAGAAAATCAGAAAAGATCTCTTTGATCTTGATGATGTGACTCTGGATTTAATGGATACCCCTGGTAAGACTACTGAACAATCAGTAGCAACAAATGATATGCCAAGATGGTTAACCTCTTTAGTGAATAAGAAATAGAGCTTAATTTTGGTATCTATTCCAGTGCAAGATATAGTTAGTAAATATGCTCAAAAGACTCCCAAGGCCAAGAAAGTTAAGACTATAGCATAGATGTTTACTAATACTAAAAATGAGAAGTGGATAGCTGAAGTAGCCACCTACAAACTAAAGGAAGAGAAATAGGATGTTGCAGTTGAAGATTTTGAAGTCACTAAAATTGAATTATGGAGTATGGATAGAGCAGGAAAGAATCACCTTTTCAAAGAGATGGCCCAGCAGATGTCGATAACTTCATGGTAGGATAGTAAGGAAAAGAAAGAACTGAAGTAGACAATAGTCTCACTCTCTCAATTCATAAATACTTTATGAAACTTTGACACCACACCACTGAGCCAATCTTCATAGGTTTTTGACCCAAACTTGGTGGAAAGTAAAACTTTGCTGAATCAAGTTCAGAGGGGTCGAACACTAATCTCCTCAGTTGATGAGTTGATGTCCCAAGTGCTTAATAGTGGCCGAAAATATATCAAAGATTCACACTTAGTTCTTCATGACACAAAGGCCATAATGGGAGAATTGCAAGCCTAGCACCAAGTCTGGGATGGAGAGGAGGAATAATGGGTGTCAGTGATGACAAAGTTTATGGAGATAGAGAGGTATGGTTTCAACAAATTTTGCATGGAAAAAATCCCTAAAATGTGCTAAGGAATCCATTTTCTTCATCCTCAGGAAGATTATCAGCTGGCGTATCTCTCTAATAAGGAGCACCATTATAGAAAACAAATAATATGAGTCTGAAGCTAAGAAGATTCAAAAGGTCACCTTGAACGAGTTGAAAGTGATCAATTTCACTTATACCTATCCATTAGTTTATGGTGAGTAGGAATTGAAGGGCGCTCTCGAAGCTTTTGACTCAACAATAAAGATTATCAGAGAAAATATTAATCCTAAAGCCTCTAACTTAACTTAGATGGAAAGGATCGAATCTATGCTATGTCTGTGTGTAGATCAGTTGCCTAATTTCATAGAAAAGGTGAAGAAATTGAAGTGGATTAAAGATTCCTCCATGGCCCGGATAGTGAACTCTAAGATCCTACATCTGCCATTCATGAATTAGCTGGTCCAGGCGTATAAAGAATGGAAACATACCCAATTAGTTATTGAAGAATAAGGGAGTCTAGTGGGAAGTGAGGATCATGCTATGGAAAAGGAACTAGATTTGGTTAATTAGTTTTTACTTGGTTAACATGCAAACTCTTAAGGACATTTGTCCTTTTTCTACTATTTAGTTATATAACTAATTGTCTAAGAGGTCATGTTTTTTAGGAGACCTCTCGGTGCTCTGATACTATATATTTGGCTGCTAAAACTTTTAAAGGGTTCAAAAAAACTCATTGCTAGTAGATAATAAGTTTTTGGTGGTGATAGTTTTTTTTAGAGAAGGTTAAAGGAACAGAGAGTAGTAATTGAATATTATTGAAAGAACATATTTTATGCAATTGCCTGTGCAATAATTTTTGAAATATATTACAGTGAGGTTTATCGAATCTGTGTTATTTGAAAACAAAAAATGAAGTGTCCTATGTTGACATCTTGTTTATCTTGTTATGTATATGTCTGTTTGTTCATAATATCTAAATTTTGAATTCTATCTATATTCTGTTATCTTTAGCTAAGAAGTTATTTATTTTTCATGAAATGCAATCGGGGAAGTAACTGTCTTTTTCTTCCTATTCATTATTCATTTTTATTTCCTTTACAATTGTTAAGTAGCATATCATCAAAGAATGATATTGCAGCCCTTATAAGCTTTCAGGTTAAAAGATAACTAGTTAAATTGTTATCAAATTTCATTGAAAACCAATATTAGGGAGCTGTACCTATAAAAAAATTTAGAGAGAAGTGATCATAAAGGATACTTACCTAATTGTTAGAGATAGTTTGTCTTTTAAGGTTGATAGGGTGAAACTTAAAAGAGTATTTGTAGAAAGACAAATTTGTTTGCTAATAGCCAGGTAACATGATTTCTTTCCTTTGTCCTTGTAGTCTCAGTTATCTCTTCTGTCATATTTTCAGATGATTCGGTAATCTTGGTCATCACCTCTATCAAACTTCTTTTCATGTGATCTATCATTATTTCTATCATCTTTTCTTTTGTTAGGGAAGATACCAGAAAAGTGTCCTATCTATCTACAATTAAAACATACCAATGGTAATTTACCTTTGTATCTACCTTTTCCTCTCTGCAATCTTCTAGCCATTAGTGCTTCAATTTCATCAAGTTTTTGTTTATCACTATCACTTTCACTATCATTTCTCATAGTGTGTTTCTGACTTGATTTACTTAATTTTAGAGAGGATTTGAATGCAGACTCAATAGATGGTAAGACAGTGTTTTCAAAGTTGTTCATCTGAAATTAAATAAGTCTACCAATCAAACTATCTAGACTAACATGTTATTATTTGCTACTGTTCTTATATCCTTTATAGTAGATACTCTAATAACATAAATAGGCAATAAGGTTCTTAGAATATTACTTACCACTGTTTCTTCTTCAAGTAAACCTCCTACTCCTTGGGTAGCATTTACAACCTCTTTGATTCTACTACTGTACTGAGTGATGTTTTCTCCTTCTTTCATTCTTAGGTCATCAAATATTCCTCTTAGGCTTTCATCTATATCCCTCAGCACATTTTTATCTCCTCCATGTACTAGCTTTTTTGTACCACATTTTATTTACAGTGGTGCATGATTTGACATCTTCAAATTTATCATCGGAGATTGAGGAAAAAAGTTATATCATCATAGAGTTGTGTTCATGTTTCTCTCTTAATTGATCAACTATCATAGGTCTAGTAGGTAACACATATTCAGTACCTAGATACTGTGTGACATCATTTCCAATACCTGATAGGTGGAGTCTTATCCTGCTTGGCCATGATGCAAAGTTGTCCTTGGTCAACTTAGGCACATCCCTTTTTCTCATCTTGTGATCTTTATATTAGGTTATCAAATCTTCCTTTGAAGAACACAAGCTCTAATACCAATTGTTAGAATAACTAAGAGTGGGGGGGGGGTTGAATTAGTGGCCTCAAAAATTAATCCAATAATTCAATCCAGAAATTTATACTACATATATAAACCTCTAGTTATCTTTAGTCCTACAAGATATATTCCTTTTAATATTATCAAATAAATACTACTCAGAGTATATTGTTTGTCCTTTTACTTAAGCTTTTTTGAATAATAGTCTAGTCTTTATCAGAATACAATAAATAACTTAGTGTTTACTGATCAATCATGTTTTACTAATGTGTAAATAGAACATTAAAGAAATGAACCATATATAGATTTGACACATGGATTTTTAACATTGAAACCCTATTAAGGGAAAAACCACATGGGACCGGTAAGCCAAAATTTGCAATCTTTTGAAGTGAGCTCGGTGAAGAACCAACCTTGTTAAATCTTACAAACACACTATTAAGTGCGACCTTGTTAGAGGATTTAAAACTCTTGATTAATCTTTTGATGTCCTACATTCACTTTGTTGTCAACAAGTAAAAACCTTTTGATACACCTTGGGATGTATCTCAATATATAAAGGATGGTTAAATCCTACTCGGTTAAGATATTTTTTGAATCAATGGTTAATCTAAATCAGTATTTCATCTACTCATAAATACAACTTAATCTTGTAGATGTTCAGATCTAATGTAAGCTCATAATACCTTTTTGATCTGTAAAGCTCGTCATGCTTGCTTTAGTTTTAATCCACAAATCTCTCCTTGTTTTATGGAATAAAACATGATTTAAATCTCCTTCTTATCTTTAGATTTTAACTTATCAATGAAAACAAAGTAATCAAACAATTAACTCTATCTTTAGCTCCTGGCAGCTAAGTTGTTTTGTCGTATCCTAAATTTAGTTCTCACGTCGGTCAACACTTCAGTTATGCTCGGTGACTACTGCAAATAGCTCAGGCATCAAATTTAGTTCTGTTTGTTGATGACTACAGTTATCTCGGTAATTCTTTCTTGGGTATCACTTGCTCAGGTAACGCTATTTGTCAGGTAACACTGTGAAATTTTGTACTCGGGTTTCACTGTCAGTTAGGGTTTACTATCACTCAGTGTATATGATTACCAGCGAAAAAAACTTTGTCTTTTCAGATCTTTAAGTGTTGTGATAATATGATTATGAGAAATCATACCATATTAAGTTGACATCAATTAAAATATAGTACATTAACTGATTTAATGTCTTGCATATACTTTTTGCATCTTGATGATCATCAACTTTGTCATCTTCAAACATTTAATGAGTTATAGTTCATCAGAGTTCTGATAGAGAATTTAGCTCCAAAATTGACATGTTTTTTAATTCTCCATTTTTTGCTTATTTGGCTGCCACATAGGTATGTTCAGCCGAAACTATTTCACTTGGAACTATTTTAGCATCAAACTAAGGCCGACCAAACATGGTCGCGTTGATGACCGTGACCCTCAAAGCTTATATATTAAAGAGTTTTTTTTCAATTAATAAAACCAAAATAGTGATTTATTGCGACTTAAAAAATGTTTTTTTAATAAAATCATTTTCTAAAGAGTTTTAAAGGCTTTTTTTTAGTGTTAAAGGGCAGCTACGAATAATGATTATTAAGGAGGTTTGTTTTTTTGCAATTTTATTTCTTATTTTAGTTTTTTGGATTTTTTTTGTGTTTTTAAATAAAGTATTGTTCAATATTGAATTATGAAATTATCGATATTATTTTTTAATTTTTTATCAAGGGTATATGGTTTTGTGTATGCAGGTGAATTGAAGCTCTCAATTTGAACAATTTCCAAAATGAGGAATAAAAGGAATAGAACAAGAAAATATGATCAAATAAGGGATGATAAAATGGAAGGTCATACAAAACATATTCAAGATGAACCTGTTGAAGTTCAGGAGGATCCATTGATATTCATGAAGATACAGTTCAAGTAGGGGAACAAATTCATAGTTGTGAAGGTGGAAATATATCTTTTGGCATGGGAAATTTGATGGAGATGAATGAGGATTCACTTTTTAGTCAAATTTCATCTGAAGAAATGGTATCTGAAAGCACAATAAAAATCCATTACAAAATAATTTGGGCTGAATATTATAACCACCTAGATTTGGTCTGCTCTAACCATAGACCCTATTTTCCCTAAGTGTGATCATACCCCCAATTATGTTCATAAAACTCTTCAATCAGCTGACATAATTCATTCGAATCAAATTTAATCTCCTAAGTGATTTAATCACTAAATTTTATTAATCACGTAATTATGTTCAAACAACTCTTCAATTGGCTGACATAATTCATTCGAATCAAATTTAATCTCCTAAGTGATTTAATCACTAAATTTTATTAATCACCTAACCCAATCAAATTAAATCAATTTAATCCAAAACATTTCAAAGAAAACATGGCTAAGGTAATTAATTTAAGAGGAATTAAATAAATCCCTATTATATCAAATCACTTGCAAAGCCTATGTTCTAGCCTAAATTAATCTAATTAATTGGCTATAGTCCTAATTAATTATCTAAAGAAAGTAAAATCTTAAATAATTAATATTCCTAATTTTGAATGAATATATTTAATATAATTTATTTTATTAATATTCCCCTAAACTCCTAACCTAACCTACCTCAACCACCTTGACCATGGGTTCAAACCCATCCCAACCTATTCACCCCAGGCTAAATCTAATCCTAATCCTAATACCACTCTAACCCACCTCCTAATGATGTCACATTCCATTAAGCTGTGACTAGGAACTCAACCCACTTGAGAAAGTCAACTTTCTCAAGCTTGACTCTCTCTAGGTCCACCTTCTCAAGCTTGCCTCTTACACCCTTCCCATGCTTCTTAAGGGCTCTCATTAATACCTCATTAATGGAGATTCCTTAAGCCCGTGCCCCTTCAATTCTTTTGTCATTTATTTCTCTTACACCTTATTAATGAGTTTTTCAACTCCACTAATGAAACTTGTCCCCCTCTCTCTCTCCTCATTTCTTCTATAAATAGAAGGGGTTTTTGAGCACAAATAAGCCTCATTTTAGATTGAAAATGCATTGGTATGATTTTAGGATTTATATAGATTCATGTTTCATTTAGTTTTTTATGTTTAGGTATTATTGTTATCTTCATTTCTAGAGTTAATATGCATTGCTTAATGATTAAATAGTTTGTTTTAACTCAAATATTTCATGCTAAGTCATATATGTCACTAATAGTAGCATAATCTAAGGCTTGTTATGTTTCTTATCATACTCTTCTTAGTTAGAAAGAAATAGGTCAATTTTAGTGCTTTATATGCTCATCTAACCATGTTTTCCACTAATATAATGACCTATTAAAGTGTTGTGTCATAGGTAATAGTTGCACTATTTCACACACACATTTTTGGTGCCCACCATGGGGCTCAATTCTAGATTTTGCCTCATTTTAAATCCATTTTTCACTAATCTATCCTCCCAATTTTTATGTCTAGAGTCATTTCTGGCAGTAGAAGATCACATCCGGGATACACCCTTGTACCATAGAAATTGAGGCTCAAATCTGGGATTTCCTGGGTCATTTTTAGTTCTAGGACATATCTAGTAACTCAAAGATCACATCTTGTAACACAAGGTCATATCTAGTTTTCTGTATCATTTACTTCATTTCCTGGATCGCATCTGGTGAAATTTTTTGTGGATTGCATTGCCTACCTCTAACACTTTAACTAGTTTGGTTTTTTATCTTTTGGACATCTTAATTAGTGTTTGCAGGTTGTCATCAAGGCTGGAAAAATGGAAAAAAATAATACTAACTTATTTTTTAGGATGCCAAACCCCTGTCTTGACTTCTCTTTTCATACTTTTCACACTAATTACATTTTCTAATCTTCTACTAAATTGACTAGAGGAATATGCTCTTTTCCTTTTAAGGAAAATCAAAAACTCACAAATTTGTTTACGAGTTGAAAGGAATTTGGAGAGAATTGAACAAAGAAAATAAAACTAAATTTCTTTTGGATCAGTAAATGAGCAACTCAAAGCACTAAATTTGTGGGATAAATAAACAAATACATCATTTTATTCTTTTTGGGACAAAAATTGAACAACACAAATCACTTAACATTGTGGATTAATTGAACAAGAAAAGCTTCATTGTCTAATTTAGGATAGTAACTGAACAAGCAAATCATTTAAATATTGCAGAAATTGAACAACACAAATTTACTTTCAATCATTCTATTTTCCCTAAAATAGGAACATCTTAAATCGAGCACAACATTGCTTGAGGGAATGAGCTATTTGATTGACTTTGTTTTGGGAGAAAATAGGATGGATTAGGAGAGTATTCTCTTCTTCTTTGGAGGAATCATAAATCTAGACGTCCTACGCTCGTCAATCCTTTGTATGCTTATTTAATAGTAGAGGGCCTGCCAGTTGTGGAAAAAATCTCTTGAGAATGACCCAAGTGAGGAAAAGTTTTATGCCAGTCCTTCCAACTCACTATAAATATTTTCTTCCTCATAGTCTAAAGCCTTGAAAGATAGAATCAGTTTTGTTCCTGGAATTTTGACATAATTCCTTGAAAATTCTTGGGTATGTGTACAGCGAAGCTGCTTAAATCTTGCTTGTGAGACTACACATATTTGAGTACTCATAGGGATATACACCTCAATTTTTCCTTTTGCAATTCTATGGGAGATAGTTTTAAACAGATTTCCTAATCATAGAGAACACTTAAATTGAAATAATTTGTGATTCACCAATGAAAGGGTGATAATCCTTGTGCAAGGAAAAAAGTAATTGCCCCAAGAAACTATTCATATCATGCCCTCACTTGCATTTGGAGTCAGCTAATACAGCTTCATGACTAGAGCCATTGTGTGCTTGGTGATGGTTGTATTCTTATTATCATTTGAGTGTGTACCTAAGTCAACAAGCAAGGATTTTCATCCTCCACCTAGAAAATAGGGCATACGAATGTGTTTTGTTCACCCTTTAACAATGCAACAATGCTTAATGTAACTGAAAGATCATTAAAAAAATAAAACCTTCAAAACAAGAAACAAACTTCAATGTTGGGTGTACACATGTTTTTCACCCACTAAAAGGTCTCATAACACAATCTGTAATCAGACAAACTTCACGCACTTCCAAGACAAATTTTTCAAAACTGACCAAATCTGACAGAGACACCAGAAAATCGTATCCCAGATACCAACATAGCATCACATATAGGGTTCAAGATCGCATCTAGGGTCATCAGTAGCTCATATACTATATTTCCTGGCTCACATCTAGGAGCTCACATCTAGGATAGTGGGCACTTGTAGAATAGTTTCTTAGGAAGACTCAGTTGATTTGGATACCCTTTTGGCTCATTAGTTTGTCCTAGTTTTCTTTTTTGGTCTCTCTATTGCTGTGTTGAAACACTTTTTCAGACGTTTACCTTGCATGTCTTGTAAGTTTATTGTAATCCATCTCAATACATGTGGTCTATCCACTTTTTACAAACAACTTGATTCCCTGTTCACTATCAGGGCATTCTAACCCTCTGATGCTGGAATCATTTACTTTCACCAAGATACAAATGATACTTACACCTAGACACACTCACTTGAACGATTTGGGATACTACCTAACACTCTCGGGAAACTTTGATGAAGTTGAAATACAGATAAATGGTTAACACAAGATGCAACTAGTACACATCTAAAGTATTGAAAGTACCTCCTAAATCACCACACTTTCAAGGAGAAAAATCTTGTAGTTCCCTACTCAATCTAGACTCTCCAAAAATGGATAGGTCTACTCATGGATGGAGTAAGGCTTTTGATGAATATGACAATAGAAAAAACCAAAAGCACAAAGATATCAATGAAGAAGAAGAACCCACATTTGAACATCCTCTATTTGAATCAGGCAGTGAGGAAGAAATCACTGAAGAAGAATATGATAAACTCAAATAGAGCAAGAGATTCCACAAGATACTAGAAAAGATGATTGACAAAGATAAAGAGAAATAATTTCTCCATCTAGCGTCCACTGGCATAAAATTACCCAAGGATTATGATGTAGAACAAATAAAATAAAAGGAGGTAGCAACACCTATTTCTATTCTCAGCAAACAATGTACCTTAATGCAAATGGAACTTGCAACTATCAAGCAAGAGAAGGCTAAACCCAAAATGAAGTACTTTTTAGACTCCATTTGTCTATTTCCTTTCGACAAGAGTATCACTATGGTTCCATTACCTCCCAACATGGCACGACCAAAATATGACAAGTATATAGGAGAGACCGATCCACATGACCATGTTAGAGAATTTTGTGCCCTTAGCATAGAGTGCATGCATGAACCTACTTACCTCATGTGAACTTTTCTGGAAAGTGTAGGAGGCAACACCGTGGGATGGTTGTCAAAAATTACACCCAAGGTAAAAACTTTTGAGGAGTTAGTACAATAGTTTATCCAACATTACTCCTATAATATCTAGCATGATGTGACTATGATGGACCTATGTAACACTAAATAGAAGACTGGTAAATCCTTTACCCACTTTCTACAAAGGTCAAGGAAAATCTTTGCATGGTATTCAAGAGTCATTCCTGAATTTGAGAAGATGGAAATCTTTGTCAATAACTTGGTACCTGATTTAAACTATGCATTGCAAATGCAAGACTCCCCTGTCTTTGATAGGATGATTAAGAACACCCTCTGTATCGAAGAAGTTATGGTCAAAAAGGGAGGCATCACTCTTCAAAGTGAAAACAAGTCTAACAATTCCAACTCCAATCCTAAATGGTGGAAGCAAAACAAAAATGTTGTCAATGATGGTGTAGTAAATGCATCCAATGTTGGTCCTAAACCTGAAGTGTTCAATCTAACTAACAGCATGCAAGAAAGCAAAGATGCTAAGGTAATTTTTGGTGCTCAAATCAATAGATTGGATTTCCTATGGACTTGCCAATCCAATGTTGGGAAACCCAAGTGATTTGGCCAACTAACAAGTCACAACCAAGGCAAGGTTGGAAATCCTACAATTTTGGCTCTACAAAACCAAGGATGGTAGGCCTATACCTTGACTTATCCTTCAAGTTACAAGGCTTTGTATAGCAGATAAGAAACACTTCAACCTTCTCTCTCAAATATGGCAAGGAAATTGAAATAAATCTAACTAAAAACAATATATCATAAACTATAAACTGAAATACTTTGAGTAATTGAAATAATGTTTAGTAAATATGTATGTAAATTGAAATGAATAGATAGGTAAGATATCACAAAACTATAACAATGAACTGAATAACTATAATCCAAATAATAATTAGACTAGTGCCTTATTCTATCATAGGCAATAGAGTCAAGATCATTCCAATATTATGTTAAACCTCATAGATAGTTTTACAAGAAAACTTATCACTTCAAAGGTGTTATGGAATGTACATGAAACCTAAAACAAATTCAAAGATATTTCAAAAGGGTAATACTTCTCAGATGATAGACCAATTGACTACGGCCTCAATCAATAGAATTTAACCATGCAAAATTAGAAAACCAATTGAAAATATAGAATATGAATCGAATAAGGAAGCATGCACATCAAACTATCACTTTGAAGAATTTCTATTGGTTTATCCAAAGGACTAATGTAAAATGACAATGAAACTATTACACATGTGAAAGAAAAAAGACTTATCTTTATTAATTTTGAAAAAATAGTACATCCAGGTCCATGTTATAGTTGTTGATCCAAAACTATCCAAATATGTGAAATTGTACTATTATTGGATTCCTTTACATTTTATATTATGTATATATATGTTTTTGAGTAGCTTTCACACCTCTTTAAGGTGAAAAGACACAACCCTTATTACAAATTATTCTGAAAAAACAATAAACTAACTAAAAAATAAATACCTAACTTTCAGATTTGTCTTTGGTCAAAAATCCAAAACATATTGTGAAAAGATAAGACATTTGTTGGAGATAGGAAATTTTATTTCCTGAGCTAGGTCATTTTTAGATTTTTAAAATTCGACCATCTTCAACCTCTGTCAGAATCATCTTTGCAGCAAGAGGAAATTCTAGCATTTTTTGAAACTCACATAATTTTGATTGTTCCTATCACAGAGCTTCCTTCCTTAATCCATAAAATGTTAATTGAAAATTAGTATAGTTTTGTATCCCATTTCATGTACTCCATTATATCATCAATTATTGGGCATAGAGTTTAGGATTCCATTTTTTAGAGTTTTATCACTTTATAGGACTCCAAATTTTGCCAAAAATTGAGAGCTTCAATAGTAATGACCCCCACACCCAAAGAAAACAATCATAATAATAAGGTTCAGCCATGAACTTTAAAACCTCAAAGAAAATTCACTCCTTTGGGATAACCTCTTGAGACTATTTTGAAGACACTAATAGACAACAAAGTTCTCACAATCCTAGATTTCAAACCATGGGAACCAGTGATCAAACCAAGGTGGTGTGATGATAATTTTTACTGTGTCTTTCACAAAAACAAAGGACACAAGACTAACAATTACCTTAAGATTAAACATGTTATTCAAGACCTAATTGAAGGAGGAAAGATCAAAGTGGAGGGAAACACTACCAACGAAGATCATACAACATTTAAAAAACCATTCCCTAATTATGAGAAAGGGGAAGCATCTAAAGGAAAAGGTAATGAAGTAAACTACACCTATTCCAATAACGATAACATGATCAATATGCTAGACATTAAAGTGGAATCAATTAATATGGTCACAATTAAATGGGTTTCTTTCCAATCAAATGTGGTGACTCAGAGTCAAGCATAGGTCACAATCAAAGGACCCAATTCTTCCCCAAAACCAACATCAATGTCCAAGGTTCCTATTGTTACTATTCCTAAACTAGTAGAAAAACAAATGGTTACTATTCCTATAGTAAAGTATGACTTGGTGGACCAATTGCAACAAACCTTTGCCAAAATTTCCATTTTGAGTTGCTTAAAATATCCATAGTACATAGAGAAATCCTAGAACAAGCCCTACATGCCGCAAATGTACCAAAAGACCTTGATATAGACAGATTCTGAGCGATGATTAACCATATCTCAGTGCCACATTACCTCTCCTTTTCTCAAGAGGATGATAAATCACTGACATATCCACATAATCAACCACTCCATATTGAAGTCCTCATTCATAAATCTCATGTTAGACATGTATTGATAGATGGAGGTGCAAGATTGAATATTTGTACACTTAATCTAATCAGGAAACTGGGTCTCTCAGAAAAAACCATTGACTTTAGAAGAAAAATAACTATCAAAGCTTATGATGAGGAAGAAAGATCCTCTAAAGGTCTTATTATTCTACCCATCAGAGTCAGACCAATTGAAAGGAATGTCATATGTCAAGTTCTGGATCTACCCCTAGCCTAAAATATACTATTGGGGCAACCATGGATTCATGAAATGCAAGTTGTTCTGTCTACTTACCACCAGTGTATCAAGTTCCCACATAATGGGGTGGAAGTGAAAATTCCTTCAGATGCTAATTATACTTACAAAAATATCAAAGCAGGTAGTATGATTCCACATAACAAAGAAGATATGAATGAGATTTCTCCTGAGACTACTAAGGACATGGTTATGAAATGTTTTGGCAAAACCTTAAAACTTGAAGAAATATGTATGGGAAAATACAAGATGGATATGACTCCATCACTAATAGAATTACCAATATCACCAAGATCCTATGGAAGACCTTCCCTGACATTCACACCAACTACATCCAAGGAGTCGGATATCCACAAAGCAATTGGCATGGTAAATGCATCCACATCTTCTTTAGATAACATAGAAGAGTAGGCAGTCTTGGAAGGACTTTACAAAGCAGAATTGACAGAATCTGAGTTCAAACATGTGGAAATATCCCTGAAATAGTATGGTAAAGGATATGACTTCCTTAAGAAAATGGGATAAAAAGGAAAAGGACCTCTAAGTTACACTGGAAGTAGACTTATTAAACCTATACAAAGGGATTTCAAGAATACCAAAGACAAAACATGACTAGGTTTTAATACTAAATATGACAAACTTGCTTCAAAAGATAGTCTAATCTCTTACAAAGGGAGTGATGAAACATAGGAGATAGAACTAGAGCCATGGTCCTATGAAAGATTATTACATGTTGGCACAGAAAATCCCAACTATCAAGGGGAATCCTATATACCAAGCTTTGAGGTACCACAAGATCTTTGCACCCCTTTGTTAGCATAAGCTCCTATTCAAGAGGTAGGAGAGAGAATAGAAGATGATCTAGAGATATCATTGATAGCAATGGCTATAGAGAGAACACCCCAACAACAAGATTCACATCGTAACTAGGGGTAGTTAGTCACAATCACACATATCCAAGTGATTTACCACACTTTGATCCATAGGTGGCTAACTGAGTACATCAGATAACTATTGCAAAATTCTTAAATAGGTCTGATGACAAAGTAACAGACTCTCATGATTATGAATGGGATGAGCTCTCTATCACCACAAAGGACATTGAAATAGATGTGATTCACATGTTTGTGGCTCCATCAGCACCAAATGAACATTCTAACACTACTCCCAACAATAGTGATATTCCTGAAGCAAAGGAAGATTTTCTTCCCCCAATCATTGATGGAGAGACTAGTGTTCTTATAATTCTAGAAGAACTTCAGAGGCAATAAGAAAGAATCCTCCTTTTATGAAGAGATGATGATGAAAGTTCTATTGACAAGTCACTAGAGTTTGGTCTGCATATAACTAACAATGACCCTTTTAATGACGATCTAACTCTTATTGATCTAAACATAAAATAACTTAACTTAATAGGATATGTCATGTCAGTTAATAGTCATGATGCTAACATGATGTTTTCCTTCCTAGATTTTGACTCCTTATCTTTGATAAATGCAGACCTAATTGATTGGACTTGTACAGATCCTACTCCTATCCTTGCCTTTCCCAATGAGTACACTTTGGCTTGCTATCTAAATGCTTGTGAACCCTACCATTCTTATACCATTGAAAGGAGCATGAACATGTCATAGGAGGATATCAAGTTTCTCAGTCAAAATTAGAAAAATAAAAAGAAAAAGAGAACTGACGGTGAAAAACCACGTTGTGGAAATTTTAGATCCTAAAATAGTAAAAACAAAAGATGTATCTAATGGTGAAAACCTCTTAGAGGTGCCAAAGGATGACATTCTTGATATCCTCCCCAAGCACTTTCAATAAAGGTGTTTAGTTATGATAAAACCAACATAGCCAATTAATTTAGGCATAGCTAAAGTTCCTCAAATTGTTCACCTAGCACAATCTTTGTCAGAAGAGGAAAAGACACAGTTCACCGAGTTCCTAAAAGAAAAGAAGATCAAATTTGCATGGTCTTATATAGATATGCCTAGGCTGGACCCTAAATTAATAATGCATGACTTATCTATAGCTCCTAGGATCAAGTCTGTGAAACAAAAACTATGAAAAATGCATCCTCATGTTGTATTTCTAGTAAAGGTGGAGCTAGAGAAATTGTTGAAAGTTGGATTCATCAGAGTCATTGCCTATGCAGGATGGATCTCCAATGTGGTCCCAGTGTCCAAATATGATAAATCTACCAAGATCTGTATAGACTTCAGAGACTTAAACAAGTTGTTTCTGAAGGATGACTTCCCCCTTCCTAATATTAATATTATCATAGACCTCACAGCAGGCTACCAAATGTATTCACTAATGGATGGCTTCTCGGGATACAATCAAATCAAAATTGCTCCTGAGGATCAAGAGAAAACCACATTTACATGTGCATGGGGGACATTTTGCTGGAACATCATTCCATTTGGGTTAAAGAATGTCGGTGCTACATATCAAAGATCAATGACTACTAAATTCCATGATATGATGCATAAAAACATGGAAGATTACTTGGATGACACCTTAGCTAAATCTAAAGGAAGGAGTACTCATATTGCTGACTTAAGAAAGATATTGGATCGTATGGAGAAATTTTGACTAAAGCTCAATCAAAAGAAATGTGCCCTTGGGGTCCAATTAAGAAATCTCTTAGGGTTTATTATTTTAGCAAAGGGAATTGAGGTAGATCCTACAAAGGTCAAAGCTATTCTAGAGATGACTCCTCCCCACAACATCAGTCAAATGAGCACATTGCAAGGGAGACTTCAATCAATTAGGAGGTTGATGTCACAACTTTCTGAAAGAGCTCAACCCTTTACCAAATTACTACATAAAGGGGTCACCTTCAAATGGGATGAACACTATGAAGCCAACTTCAGATAATTAAAAGAGTACCTAGCTACTCCTATTCTTATGACACCCATTAATGGAAATCCATTACTCCTATATATTTAAGCTATAGCTACATCATTAAGAGTATTACTAGTACAAGAGGATGAAACTAAGAAAGAAAGATCTATCTACTACATTATTAGAACACTAGTCTCCTATGAGCTCAATTACAACATTATTAAGAAGGCATGCTTAGCAGTCATCTTCATATCACAAAAATTGAGACACTACATGCTATCACATACCATAAGGCTCATTGCTAAAATCAATCTTCTAAAGTACCTTTTGAGAAAAATAGCATTAATAGGACATCTGGAAAAATGGGTCCTCATTCTAAGTGAATTTGACATTGAGTATGTGGACCAAAGAGCTATTAAAGGACAAGTCCTCATAGATCAACTAGCTGATTCACCACTTCAAGATGATGAACCTTTAAGGATTGAATTCCCTGATGAAACCATTATGCATCTAACAGAGTACCCATGGAAGATGTTCTTTGATGGTTCTTTCATGCAACAAGGCTCTGGAGTAGGAGTTTTGTTCATAACTCCTCAAGGCTACAAGATACCCAAGTCTTACAATTTGATGTTTCCATGCACGAACAACATTTTTGAATATGAGGCACTGGTAAATGCTCTAAATCTTGTGATGGAATGGAATATTGTAGAGTTACATGTGTATGGTGACTCCTAGCTCATTATTAATCAAGTTAATGGATATTATCAGATGAAAGATGAGAATTTGACACCCTACAAGAAACTGGTTGATGACCTAAAGAAGTTCTTCATCTTCATCACATTCCAGTAGATACCTAGAACAAAGAACAAAGAACAAAGTTGTAGATGCTATGGCTACATTTGTGTCCATGTTACAACTAGAGGAACATCAATTCCTCTATGACTTCTTGGTGGAAGAATTATCCTATCCTACTTTTGATACCCTTGACTACCAAGTAATCTATGCTATAAACACCCTAGACCAATCTCAGTATGCTAATATCATTGCTTACCTAACTGACCAAACCATTCCCACTAATCTATCAAGAAATGAGAAAAGAGCCTTGATTAGGATAGCATGGCATTATGTCATCATAAATAATAACTTATATCGATGAGGTCTTGATGGTACACTTCTTAGATGTTTAGAACTTTAAGAGTTAGATCATGCATTAAAAGAAGTCCATGAAGGTGTATGTGAATCACATTCAAATGACTTTTCACTCGCAAAGAAATTGCTCAAAGTGGGCTATTACTAGCCTACCATGGTAAAAGATGCTATTCAATTTTCCAAAACATGTCATAAATTCCAGACACATGAAAATCTCTTCCATGCTCCTGCCAAAGAACTTATACCTTTCATTACACATTGGCCATTTTAGCAATGGGCCTTTGACTTCATTGGACAAATATATCCCAATTCTTCCAATGGACACAAGTTCATCATTACAGCCACTAAGTATTTCACAAATTCAGTCAAGGTCATGCCGCTAATTAAATCCACTGGCAAATAGGTGGCTATGTTCATTCTAAACTACAATATCTGTAGATATGGGATACCCTCTTCAATTGTAACAGACAATGGGGGCCAATTTAAAAATCAAGACATTGATGACCTTTGCGAACAGTTCCACATCACTCAACACTGCTCCTCAATCTATTAAGCTCAAGGTAATGGACAGGCTGAGGCATCTAATAAGAATATTCTCAAAATCCTACACTGTGTTGTAAGTAATTCTAGTAGAGATTGACATCTACAACTGAATCTAACACTATGGGCCTACAGAACAAGCATCAGAACACCAACTGGAGCCACGTCATTTTCCCTAGTCTATGGAAGTGAAGAAATACTACATATTGAGGTTGAAATCCCATCTTTGCAGATATCTTTACAAGGTCTTATTCCTAATGAGCAATACCACATTGATAGAGTGAATTCTTTAGACCTACTTGATGAGCGCAAACAATAGGCATTTGATCATCTGAAGGTTTACCAAGCATCCATGTCCAAAGGGTACAATAAAAAGGTTAAAACACAACAATTTCAAGTGGGGGATCTTGTCCTAAAGGAGAATCCTAAGAACTAGCCCAACAAAGAACATAAGGGAAAATTTGAACCTAACTAGTTGGAACCTTATGTTATCACTGCTACTTTTGGGACTAGAGCTTATCAACTAGCTACACCTGAGGGAGATGCCCTTCCAGATCCTATCAACACTTTGCATTTGAAGTAGTTCTACACTTGATGTTTGGCTAGCAGAGCTTGTACAGTAAATAGTTCTTAGAAAAATTTAAAAACAATGGAAAAAGTCCTAAAGAAAGGTAACCTTGGTGAAAACTTGGCAAACAGGTGCCTGGATACTACAAAAACATTCAAAAAAGAAAAAAATAGCAAAAAATTTGAAAAAGAGAAAAGTACCTTAAAAAAAACCTAGTAAAATAGGCATCTTGGTAGCAAAAAGAATAAAAAGTTTTTCCAAGTGGTGAAAACCTAACAATTAGGTGTCACTTGTATTTTTCACTCCATCTATCAATGCATTGCTGATACTAAGCCTTCACAATTACACCTGTGCTGAGAATTGACTTTGTTTCCTTATGAAAATCTTATCATCGCTTGGGATTTGTCTACTTTTATGTCTTAGGGTCAAGTCATTCTGCACTGGGTGCATCTTTTTCTAGCATGATAGGTCATATCTGCTAGGTCATCATAGGACATTTTGTCTCATGACACAATGATACTCGATGCTTACACTAAATTTTCACTTTTATGAAATAAGGATGGCACAAAAATTACACTAACATGAATGATGTTCCTCAGACCTACATTGGATTGCAAATAGGAAGATAGTTATTCACAGACATGGAACACATATAGATTACATTCCAACTTTTGATTGATGAATCTCTTGTGCACTTGAAAAATGAATCAACACTATTTCTCAATACTACCTAAACACAATTTGATCTTTGTTTGATTATAACTCTTTTATGTACCCATGATGTTTTCACTGGGGGCATCTAAGCAGTTATGAATTTTATTTGATTGATTCTTAATTGATAATTGTTATGTCTTCCGAGTTAATCCATGATGTTTGGTCAAAGACAAAGAGTCTCAAGGATGGGGGGCAGAACATTTTCTTGGTTTTATGTATATGGTGATTGTTCCAAATGATCCTATAAATTTCACCTAACTTGGATGTTTATTGTAAGAGCTTCCACTCTGAGTAGATAGCCACATATATCTCGATCTTGGTTATGTGTAAACAATGGTGAGTTTGAAACAATTTCCTTTTTTGTTTTCTAAACTCAAATTCTCACTAAGGTATATGAAGCATAATGTACCTAAGGATATGAATTTTTAAGGTCATTGTGGGTCCAATATCTTACCTTACACAGATTCTACTATAATAAAAGGAAGGTGACTATTTTTTTATCCTAGCTTCTATGCCTTGATGCCTAAGTCTATTTCTGACATTTTAATAAATATAGTATTCATACTATCATAATATCAGTTGGTATTAGTGATGGTTGTACTATCAAGTGGTATCTATTCTGAAAAGTGCCCAATGATGATAAACATGTCCAATATCTGCCAATTAGTGACAAGTCCTAAGAGTCTACATATAGCTGCATTTAGAGATTGCATGATGCATTTGTGAAAGTAAAAGCATAAGGAATTTGAGCTCAAAAATGATTTCTATTTTCTCTTCTCAATCCAAGTTAATTACATCCATTTACTATTACTGATATTTATATCATTGCATATACATAGCATACATTTTGCATTCATAAAATGAAACAGAAGGAAAATACAAAAATAAAGAATTTATGCATTACATTTCATTTCTACATCCTAAGTACATCCATACATTTTACTTGCATAAGAAAAACTCAAAAACATACATTTTGCATATTCACATAGGCTCTTTTTGCAACATATTTATATCAGTGATAAATCAAAAACACATCAAAGATGTCATCTAATCTAAACTCATCATAAAGACCAAGATACAATCACATGTGGAAAAAAATCTTTCAAAACTAAGAGAACTCATGAATCATGTCAGAATATAAAACAACTGCATCAACAATATACACGTGTGACAAAATATAGAATCAGCTCTGGCTTCCTCCCTCTCCCTGATCTGGAGGGGGAGGAGGAGGAGGTGGTACAAATGGTGGTGGAGGTGGCATGGCCCCATCAAAATGCTAAGCAACCCATGAATAAGAAAGTGATCTCTGGCCCTCTAGAACTACAACATGGTATAGGGAAAAGTAATAAGCTGCTCCTTTTCCCTAGTGAGTGGCTATCCTAGCCTGGGCATCTCTCTCTACTCTAAGAATATCACCTTGTCTATCCCACTCTGCCCTAAGGTGCTCTAGTTTTTTGTCCCTATCTTCAAGCAATGCATCTGATATAGAAATCCTGGAATCAGTTGTAGTAAGCCTGCCCTCTAAAGCTATGATCTATGCCCTAAGCTACTCTTTCTCTTGCTTGTACTGAGATAGAGGATCTCAATCTCTACCAGAACCCCTACCAGAATCCTATCTTGATGGTCTATCTTGTGACCTCTCTGGCTATCATTGATGTTGCCTCTACTATCTTCGCTTCTCTTCTATCGGTAAAGGACTTGGATCTATTCGAGGAGCAACAAATCTAAATCAGGTGTGCTGACCATCTCCACTACTAGTGGCCACATCTGCATGGCCACCCGCAAAAGCACCACCACTGTCATCTCCACCATTGTCCTGCTCATTTGGAGGAGGACTTCTCCCATCTCTACCTCCATATCTTCCTTCTTCCCTCCCTCCATGTCTACCAACACCCTCTAGTGGGACAATCATTAGGATCATAGTCTATTAGGTCCTCTATATAAGGAATGGCCTCCTTAGGAACTATGAATTGAGGGAATGAATGTTGAAGCATCTCTACAACATATGCATCTAAACACCCTACATCTACAACATCACATCACAGATCCAAATCAACCCTGACCATGTCTTTGATATCCTGATTGGTTGTCTCATACCTAAGTTGGACAACCCACAATGGTGCCTCATCACAGATCTGAGCATATACAGTCACATCCTGTGTCCTACCATGTCGTTGGACAAAATGTCTTAAAACTTTTGTGTGCATAAAATGATCTATAATGTACCTAGTCCTCCTGATCAAGTACATTCTCTGAAATAGAAATTGAACCTATTTGGCATCTGAGGTCCACTCCTCACAGTCTAAGTATGGTCACCATACGACCTCTGTCATATCATCAAAAAGTCTTTTCCAGTACTCTACCTTTCCCAAATGGGGCTTCTGAATGAGACCTATGTACATATATACATAAGGGTACTCGAGTGCCTGCTGCCTATCTACTATGGTTTGTGTCACTGGGATGTTCTCCCAGGCCAAAATTTGAAGGATCAAAATACCTAAAGTGATGCTCTGAGTATAATGATAGACAATCTCATGTAGCTCTTGGTACATATGGGTCAAGATAGAATTGCCCCATGAAAATCTCCATCTCGAGATGACCATCTACTCCAACATGTCCACCCATCTGACAAGGAACCCATGCTATCCTCTGTGTGGCATCAGGATGCCACCAATCAAGCCTGCTAAATACACAGATAATCGATCATAATGATCACACATGTAATCCCATGAAAGGTATCTCTGATCGATGGTATCATCCTAGAAATACTGACGCACTACACCAATCACCATGGTAGAATTCACCTCAAAGTGCACTTCGCAGCTCATAATGGGAACATGCAGTATATGCCATACATCCTTAGGAGTGACTGTAATCTCCCCGATTGGGAGATGAAAGGTGTTGCACTCTGAGTGCCATATCTTGGCAAGAGTAGTCCATAGCCCTTGATTTACCCCTATATTAGGTAAACCAATCAAGGATTGTAATCCACACTGGACCATTGTCTCCTCCTCATCAGTTGACAAAAGTCCAACCAAAGCAAGCATACGTCCTGGATACGTGCCTTAGAAAGAAACTACCTCAAAATCAACCTATTTTTCACAAAATAACAAATAAATCAATGTTCTATCTATGAAAAAAATGTAGAAACATAATCAAATAAGTGATTCAAGGTCCATGGAGAAAAGATAGTTCACAATTTGCACAAATTACAAGTGTAAACCCTAGATGTGATCCTAGATATATAGGGTACGATCTTTTTTACTAGATGCGATCCTGGAAAAATAGGATGTGATTGAGAATGCAAGGTGTGATCCTAGAAATCCTAGATGCAATCTAAGAAATATAGAATGCGACATTGGTTTGACAGGGTGCAATCTAGATTCCCAGATGTGACCCAGAATTGAAAGGCTGTAAAAACTATAAAAATGCATGAAAATTGAAATTACAAAATCCACGAGATAGTTTTGCAGGTACTTACCAGAGGTGCATAGTCCGTTGGGAATTGATGTCGATGGATGAGCTCAAAATGATGTTTCCTAATAGGGACCACCATCTTCTCTGTAGAGCTCTTAGATTGACTATGGATAAAAGTGAAAATGAATAGTAAAATGGTACTTTTTGAGACATATATTGGCCTTTTGAGCTATTTAGGGGTTCCAAAACTCCTCCCAGGAAACTTAAACTCATTTTTTTCCTCTTTTGATAAATCAAGAATGAAATTAAAGTGAGATTTATCATTACACCAGCAGTACAAAGGTCATCTCCAATGTTAAATCCCTGGTCTGTGATGTGCAAAATGGGCAAAGCAAAAAAAGATACCTAAAAGGAAAGTTTGGACATTCAAACAAGATTTAAACAAGATGCTATTGAAGAACATTCACAAGCTCACTTTGGCGCCATTTGTTCTGACAATTCATCAAATTACACATTTCATCATAAATCTTAGTTCGACATCCTTTTATCAGTCTCCCCACTCACATTTTTCGCATAATTAACTTGGTTCTCGTGTGTTTACTCTTAAACACACCCCCATTTATTCACTTCTTCTAATCTATGCTAACCTATCCATTCCATGCAAGTGCTACATCATTTCAACAGAGGGATTTCATTTCTTTTCTTTGATTTCATTCTCGAGGGGGCATGATCACACTATCATCAATCAAATTTTTGCTTGAAATAACATCAAAAATGACTTTGTTATCAAGCAACTAGGGGCATGACAGTTTCCTTGACTAAGTCAGAACTGTTGGATAGAAATCTTTGGTTCTCAAAAGGTGGATATCTTGTGTTTCATCATTTTAAAAGATTCTTATTAAGCTCCTGGTAACTTCTTACAGACTTTTAGATGACAACCGAGTTTGAAAACAGTCTTATCAATCTTTGGATGACAACCAAGTTTAGGATTGGTATCTTTAAGATCTTTTATTAACCTTTGGAAGACAACCAAGTTCAAAGTCAATTCTATCAGTTTTGTTCAATTAAGTGTGAGACTGATCACATCAGGCATTTTCTTTGATCATGAGTGAAATTCTCAAAATTTCTAAAGTCAACAGCAAAAAAAATAAAAATTCTTTGAATCAATGTGCTACTCACACATCAATTTAAAGAGGGGAAAATGTAACCACCTGGGTTTGGTCTTCTCTGACCATAGACCCTATTTTCCCTAAGTGTGATCATACCCCCAATTACACTCAGACAACTCTTCAATCAACTGACATAATTCATTTGAATCAAATTTAATCTCCTAAGTGATTTAATCACTAAATTTTATTAATCACCTAATCCAATCAAATTAAATCATTTTAATCCAAAACATTTAAAATCAAACATGGCTAAGGTAATTAATTTAAGAGGAATTAAATAAATCCCTATTATATCAAATCACTTGCAAAGCCTATCTTCTAGCCTAAATTAATCTAATTAATTGGCTATAGTCCTAATTAGTTATCTAAAGTAATTAAAAGCTTAAATAATTAATATTCCTATTTTTGAATGAATATATTTAATATAATTTATTTCATTAATATTCTCCTAAACCCCTAACCTAACCTACCTCAACCACCTTGACGATGGGTTCAAACCCATCCTAACCTATTCACCCCATGCTAAATCTAATCCTAATCCTAATCCCACTCTAACCCACCTCCTAATGATGTCACATTCTATTAAGGTGTGATTAGGAACTCAACCCACTTGATAAAGTCAACTTTCTCAAGATTGACTCTCTCTAGGTCCACCTTCTCAAGCTTTCCTCTTACACCCTTCCCATGCTTCTTAAAGGCTCTCATTAATGCCTTATTAATGGAGATTCCTTAAGCCCATGCCCCTTCAATAACTTTGACATTTATTTCTCTTACACCTCATTAATGAGGTTTTAAACTCCATTAATGAACCTTGTCCCCCTCTCTCTCTCTCCTCATTTCTTCTATAAATAGAAGAGGTTTTTGAGCACAAATAAGCCTTCATTTTAGATTGAAAATGCATTGTTATGATTTTAGGATTTATATATATTCATGTTCCATTTAGTTTTTCATGTTTAGGCATTGTTGTTATCTTCATTTCTAGAGTTAATATGCATTGCTTAATGATTAAATAGTTTGTTTTAACTCAAATCTTTCATGCTAAGTTTTATATGTCACTAATAGTAGCATAATCTGAGGGCTGTTATGTTGCTTATCATACTCTTCTTAGTTAAAAATAAATATGTCAATTTTAGTGCGTTATATGCTCATCTAACCATGTTTTCCACTAATATAATGATCTACTGAAGTGTTGTGTCGCAAGTAATAGGTGCACTATTTCACACACACAAATATTTTTTTAAATATTTCATAGATATCACATATTTGTAATTATTTTTTGATCCTAGAGATCAACAATTCATTTTGATTACATTGGTCTCGTTGTAAAGTCAATCCATCTAAGGTGTCTTTATAAACCTAAGGTTGACTAGACTCATGCCCAATGATAGAAAAAGTAGGTTTGATGTTTTTGGTCTAATAAAGGTCCTACTATAGGATCTAAGGGTCTTCTAAGTCCTTTCAATAGGTCTAGAGGTCCTAATAGCAACATTTTGCAACATTGTCAAAATTTGCACAAATGTTGTCAAGCAACTTTTAAAAGTTGTTATGCAAGTTTTTCATTATTTTTTATTCAAACCATTCAGCATAAGATCAAACCATCAGCTCTATTAGCTCCAATGTGTTGGGTAAATGCTAGAGGAGACCTTTTTTTCTTTCAAAGCATCAAGAACATTCTGGCGCAAGTCAGACCCAAGAGTTCCAAAGGTGGACTTTGCCAAATTGGGTAGAAGTTTTTGGAGAGCCATACCTAGGACCTCATGAGAGAAATAGAAGATATGTGAAGTTAAAAAGGACCATGTTAGGAATTCCTACAAGTGCATAGCTCATTTATAGGAGATTCCTCTCAGATTCCATTTGGTGACCAAATCTTGGTTGGTGCAAAAATTTGCATTGTTGCTTAGTTTAAAGTTGCTCAATGGTGTATCTTCCAAATTGTTCATCATGGGACCAAACCATTAGATCCATCAACTCCAATTGGCTAGGTAAATTCTAGGGGAGACATATTTTTCTTGTGAAGCATCAAGAATGTTCTGGCGCAAGTCGGATAGAAGTGTTCCCAACGTGCACTAAGCCAAATTGGGCAATGATTTTTCAAGAACCATATCTCAAACTTCATGAGAGATATTAGAGATATATGAAGTGCATAAGGACCATCTTGGGAAGGCCTAAAATAACATAGTTTAGTTCTGGGAGATTCCACTCAGATTCCATTTAGCGACCTGATCTTGGTTGGTGTAAAAATTTGCATTGTTACTCAGTTGAAAGTCACTCAATGGTAGATCTTTCAAAATTTTGTCATGGGACCAACCTGTTAGCTCCATTAGATCCATTCGGCTATCTAAATTCTAGAGGATAAATTTTTTTGTTGCAAAACATCAAGAACATTTTGGCACAAGTCGGACAAAAGTGTTCCCAAGGTGCACTAAGCTAAATTGGTCAACAATTTTTGAAGAGCAATATTTGAGACCTCATGACAAATATTAGAGATCTACGAAGTGAAAAAGGACCATCTTGGGAAGGTCTAAAATCATGTAGCTCAGTTCTGGAAGATTCCACTTGGATTCCATTTGGCAATCCGATCTGGGTTGGTGCAAAAATTTGTATTATTGCTCAGCTGAAAGTTGCTCAAATGGTTCATCTTTCAAACTTTTCTTCATGGGACTAATCAATCAGCTCCATCAGCTCAAGATGGCTTGGTAATTTTTAGGGGAGACATTTTGTCACCTACGAAGAATCAAGAACATTCTGGTGCAAGTTGGACCAAAGTGTTCCCAAGTTGCACTAAGCCAAATTATGCAAAAATTTAGATTGCCATATCTCAAACATTGTAAGAGATATCAAATATTTGTGAAGTAGACAAGGCCTATATTGGGAATGCCTAAAAGCATGTAGCTTAGTTTTGGGAGATTCCACTTGGATTCCATTTGGTGACCCAATCTTGGTTGGTACAAAAGTTGCATTATTGCTTATTCAAAAGTTGCTCAATGGTGCATATTTCAAACTGTTCATTGTGGGATGAAAAATTCAGCTACATCGGCTCTAGTTGGCTGAGTAAATACTAGGGGAGACCATTTTTCTCTTGTTAAGCATCAAGAACATTCCAGCGCAAGTTGGACCAAAGTGTTCCCAAGGTGCACTATGCCAAATTGGGCAGAAATTTTTGGAGTGCCATATCTCAGACCTCACGAGAGATATCAGATATCTATGAAGTGCACAAAGACTATCTTGGGAAGGCCTACAAGCATGTAACTCAGTTCTGGGAGATTCCACTTAGATTCCATTTGGCGACCTGATCTCAGTTAGTGCAACAAGTTGCATTGTTGCTCAGTTGAAAGTTTCTCAATGGTGCATCTTTCAAACTGTTCATTGTGGAATCAAACCATCATCTCCATCAGCTCTAGTTGGTTGGGTAAATCCTAGGGGAGATCTTTTTTTCTAGCAAAGCATCAAGAAAGTTCCAACGCAAGTTGGACCAAAGTGTTCCCAAGGTGCACTCAGCCAAATCGGGCATCTTTTTTTGGAGAGCCATATCTCATACCTTCAACAAATGCAATTTGAATATTGGCCTCTGATCATTAGAAAATTTAACCAATACAGGAGTGGCCATGATTATTTGATACATGAAACATAGAAAAAAACCTTTGTAATAAATAAATACCTCTTCATTGGTCGATATGGGTTCTTCTAACACTTCTTGAAATTCTAGCACAAAATCAAAACTTTAAATCATCAATTACTTCTAATTATTTCTGATGCCAATTATTAGCATATAGAGGCACTAGGGGGGAGGGGGGTTGAATAAATGTAAACAAGTAATTAACCAATTCAACAAATAATGGGATGATTCTTTTAAATAAATTCCATGCAATTAAACATGTAAGTGTAATAATGCAATACAAGTAAAACAATTCAAATGTCTAGAAAGCATAACATATAACACCATAATTTTAATTGTAGATTATGCCTATTACTTGGCCTCAACAAAATATTTTCAAGGTATTTTCTTTGGAAAAGATTAGGTCTCTTACACATGACAACACATGACAAAGATATAAGGTAGAAAAGAACATACATACAATGCATGAAAAAGATGTAGTATGAAAATAATACATACATACAATGCATGTAAAAGATATAATATGAAAATGAACATACATACTTAAATACAATGCATGACAAAGATATATACATAAATAAATATTATTAAAATGAACAGACATACATAAATACGACACATAAACCATTATTATAATTTAAAGAAATGTGAAATATCCACTGCATGAGCCATTAGTATAATTGTAATGAAGTGTAATTCACCCATATGCTCTTAGTTAAATGGTACATGGTAAACTATACAAATATATACAAATCAACCCATGGCCACTTTTATATATAGTTTGATCTTCTTTCAATATACAAAATGTGGTCTCCAAATATGCATGTAGACCACTTCATAGTCATTTATATTTACAAAAAAGAAAAGTTATATTGTTTTGCAAAATTAATATACAAAATTGTCAAAATAACTCTACCATTTTGTAGAATGATTCTTCATGATGGCCCAAAACTAATTGAGCAAACCTTCTAGATCAACTCTAACCCTTATTGTGTCATGGATTTCCTAGTGTTCTGATTCATGAAGTTTCCATAAATTCTTCTTACGAGGTCTACCAGTATACTTTATCAATTCAATATTGGTTGCAACAAGAAGTTTTGAGTAATGTGTATTATGTCTATGTGTCTCATAGTCCTGAAACAACCACTTCTTGGATTTTTGGATAGGGTACTTGCATTTTATAGAAGCATAAATTAATACAAAATTTAACATATAAAGTGTAATAGAATGATGGTAATGTTAGAATGAATTTAGAATAAATGAGAGGGGGGGTGAATCAGTTAACCTCAGGTCCAAATGTGCCCATATAAAAATTTATAGCACTTAAACAACTCAGATATGCTCGGCAGCAATAAACAACAAAAGTGTGCAGTTTACTGTACTTATGAAATAAGCTTACAAAAACTTAACAGTAAAACACAACATAAACATTCACACATTTTGACACCATGATTTAATGTGGAAACCCAATATGGGAAAAACCACCAGTAACATGCTACCAAAATTTCACTCTTCTGAAGTGATGTCCTGTTAGGAGCCAAACCTATTAAAGGTTACAAAACACATTGTAATATGTGACCTGGTTAAAGGGTTTAATCACCTTGTCAGGAGTGGCCTTGTTAGAGGACTTAGAACATTCCAATCTGAATGTCACCTTGTTCAAAGGATTTATACAATGACTATTAGGTCAATCTGGTTAAAGTATTTGAACTCATACAAAGGTTAGAAAGTAATCAACATGTGTGATCTTATACATACAAATTACTTTGTGAATCTAGATCCAATTTTAGCTCTAATGCTAATTCACTGAGTGGCCTCCATTTTCATCTCAAAATTCAGATCTACTTGGAAATCCATCAAGCAATCTCTTTCTGCTTCTCTGCTCAGCCTTATTTGCTAGGTCTTTCCAATCAGTCAATTAACCATGCAATACTCTTGCATACAAATTCTCCTTACACTTGGATATAATGACAATAACCCCTATAGGTTATATTGTACCTCTTCATCTAGGTCAGATAGATCTTTTGATGCTTAATCAAGATTGTAGATCTTAGGTTAGGTCAGATCCAACAGATCTTTCCATCATTGCATTTAATTTACTTCTCCAATACACTCATTAATTAAACATTGAATCCATGTGCTAATAATGGTTTCCAGTGCATTAAATGAGTGTGGACCAATCTTAATTAACAATACATATCCCAATAAAATCAACTATGTCAGCCAGAGATCTCAAATCTCATCAATTAATAAAATACTGTTGCTCAGCTTTCTCTGTCTCCCTCGGCATTGTTGGAAATACAATAATGGGAAAGCAAGATACTGAGAGGGTGGGGGGGTGAATCAGATCTTCAAATTAAAACAATTAAAACAAACTGATCCACATTTATACATATATGAATCTAATGTAATTTTAGATAGCATCCACACCATGAAATAATTAATACATAACACAAAAACTTGGTAACACAGAAACCCAAATAGGTAAAACTGGGGTGGGGATGACACCCACAAAATTCTCCATTACTACAGTAATAAAGTGTACTGGTTAAGGTTACAAATGTTTGATTACAAAATGTAATCTACCCTATGAAAGGTCTGCCCTATTAAGAGCTTAAGATCATTACAATCTACCCTGTTAAAGGATTTCAACTTATAATGAAGTAACCACTTTGTTAAGAGATAAAGAAAGGCCTGCTAGAACCACTCTATTAAAAGATTTTCACCTGATACAATTATTAGAATGTCTCAAGTATCAATCCTTTGTTATGCACTCTAATGCTGATGATGGATCTCCTCTTTCCAGTACCTTCTATGATCTCATAATCTGATATTATCTTTGCTCTGTTGTTCACTGTGTTCTCACTCTGCTTGATCTCTACTTCTTAACAAAATAACCCTCTATGCATTCAACTTATGAAATGTAGTTTCCACACACCATACACTTCTACTTCATGCAGAATAGGGTTATGAAGCAATCTAATATACATGTTTAGATCTGATAGTGAGATCTAGATCAACGATCAAGATCTGATATCCATACTATGATGGTAAACTAATTAATGTTTACAATGAGTCATGCATAGGATAAAACAATTAAATGCATAACAAAATCCATATAAAAATATTAAATGCATACATAAGTCAGCCCAAAATGCTTATATAAGTCAGCCAGATCACTTACCCTTGAAGTTTGTATCATTCTAGACATGTATACAAAACTATTTTTCTTGACACTTGACTGTCTGTCACTCGGCACTTAATATCTCTACATCCTTCTCAGCTCAGCAATGTAACTCAGCTTAGCAATGTAACTAGGCAAACTGAAAGGAAACTACTCAACAATGTTGCTCAACCTTGCATATTTTTAGCTCAGCCACAGTGATAGCCGACTAAAACTGCCTAGGTGAATGACTAAGTATTGGTCACTAATCATCAACAGACCTTAGAGATTAACAATCTCCCCCTTTGATATTAGTGGCAAAAAAACTTATCATTACTTCCATTCATGTCATAAAAAATATTGCCTTAGTACATTAAGTACCCCCCTAGGAATATACTCAGAAATAATATACAAGTTTACATGCCTTCAAAAATTATATACAAGTGTACGTGTTACTGTACTGATGTATCATTTTGTACCCTTCATACTTCCTTACTGATTTCCTTACTAACTTTCCAATTTGTTTTTGTCACTGATTGCTGGTGGGGTTAAGTTGTTCTTCTCTAGAAATTATTTATGAAGCTACAAGGTGGATTCAAATGTAGTATCCCAGCTTTCCTTGCCAACCTTCATAACTTCCATTTTGATTTCTAGCTTGGCAGCTAGACTTACTAAACTCTCTGCAGTCGAAAGATTTGCACTGCTCTGTGATAACTCATTTTATTTTTAGAGTTCCTTCTATATTACCTCCAAGTGAGGCAACATGCCTGTCTGAATAGTTATCAATTTGGCCCTTATTCAACCATCTTTAGCCATAAGCTCGACTATTCTTCTTTGTGCATTAATCAACTTATTAAAATGTAAAGAACTGGATGTAGTATATTTACCCAAAGTGGTAGCAGTTAATTTTAAATCTAACTGTAGCTTCTCAACAAGCTATAGATTATCCTTAGTGAAAAATTCAACATCACATAATTTCTTATACAAAGAATAAACATTGGCTGTTACTTTCTCTAAAGTTTCTACAAGAACAAAAAGTTCAACCTGTTTAGTGGCAATCTCTTCTGAGATCTTCTCTAGAACTTTACTCTCAAATCTTCTCTTGGACCATTGTAGAAGCTTCTCATTATTGTCTATGTCCTCATTAGTTACTTTTTTCACAATAGTGACTAGTTGTAAATATGTCCTTGATGTCATGCAACACCTGCTTTTTCTTATGTTCTATCTTCATTTCTTCATGTCTCTTCTTCCTTTTAAGAAATTATTGAAGAGTTCCAATTTGCTCAAATGTTAACTCATTGGGATCCCATTGTGGAATGATAATGACTTCATCCAATGTGACATCTGAAATCTGAGAATTCTTCTTCAATGTTTTCTTCTTTTTCAATTCTGGAGAACTTATGCTCGGTAGCATGATATCTTTCCCTTTGACAGTGTCAACATCCAATGCCTCCTTTAATTCTATCAAAATTGTTTGTGGATTGGGCATACCACCTATTTTAGTACCTATTGGAGTGGATGATGTAGAGTGTGGTAGATCAACCAACACTTGCATGACCTCTTCTTCTTTAGGCTCATCAACTATATCTTTCATCCCTACTTCACTATCTAAAATTGTTTTCACAACCTCTAAAATAGGTAGATTCTATGAATTTACCTCTTGTTTATTGGTTTTCTAGTCCTCTTCACCTTTCTGCTCATTGACAAAATCAACTATTTCAATAGATATAGTAGTCTTCCCTTCATCTATATTAGTTTCCTTAATAGGCGAAGAAGTGTCTTTACCACTCGACAGCTCTTGTTCCTTGGCATTCAAATTGCTTGGATCATCAACTATATAATCCAAAGGACTGTTGGTAGTTAGATCAATAGTGTTTGTTGCATCTAATGTGTCTTTGGTCTTATCTTGTTTTGTGGCAATTTGACCTTGTGTTACCTATGGTTCAGGGGTAGTTTTCACTTCAACTTCTTTTGTCTTCTGCGCAGATGGCCCCTCACCAGATTTCTTGTCTTTTGGAATGAGCAGTCCAAAGATCTCTTTCCAAATTCTTGTGCTTTGTTGTACTACACCTTCAATTTCATTTTTTAGAATAGCATAGCCGCTGAGTTTAGGAATAAATCTATTCTTATACTCAATAAATTTGACTCTTTGTTTTGAGGTGAGCTCAGGTATTACTTGGGCTAGAGTGCCTTCCCTAATCTGTCTTTTAGTGGTAAGTGCAAATTCCCATTTTATTGACAAATAATCATAATGTTCATCAGGCACATGATTTCCTATCTCTATAGGAGTTAATTTGAAATTATTCATCATGTCTGAGAGAGCTTCTTGAACCTTGTGCCTATCTACAATTTTCAACTTTTCATACTTGATGAACTTAAATGTTGCTAACCCTGCTGAATTCCTCAAAGTGTCACATACCTCATCAATATTTTCTGGTTTCTTGAATGGATATGTAGGTATGTTGCTAGGTTCATCAGTTTCTATCTTCTCCTTGTCACTATCTGTTCCCAATTTCAATTTCCTCCTTGGTCTTTTTGCTGGCTTACTCAGCTCAGCCTTAGAAGCAATCTTTGCTTCCTTTCCTGAACTACTTTCTATAGCTTTCCTCTTACCATATACTTTTGTTTGTACTTCTACAGGGGAAGTAAAAATAGATGCTGTAGGTATGTTGCTAGGTTCATTAGTTTCTATCTTCTCCTCATCACTATCTGTTCCCAATTTCAATTTCCTCCTTAGTCTTTTTGCTGGCTTACTCGGCTCAGCCTTAGGAGAAATCTTTGCTTCCTTTCCTGAACTAATTTCTATAGCTTTCCTCTTACCATATACTTTTGTTTGTACTTCTACTAGGGAAGTAGAAATAGATGCTCTAGTCCTCAGACAATTAGCTATAGGAGGTGTAACCTTAGGTTTAGCTTTGCTTTTCTTGGTTACAATGACAATTGAGGGTTTCTTTCCCTTGGCTTTCTTAGCAACCTTTTCTAATGCACTAACTTCTTCCTCTATAGAAATTTCCTCACCTTGTCTAGTAGTTAGGCCTAAAGGTGAATCCTCAGGTTCTTCATCACTACCTAAGCCAACCATTTTCTTTAGATTCTTCACAATCTTCTTTCTTTTCCTTTCCATGGTTCCCTCATTCAAGCTTCTAGAAATCTTAGCCTTAGCTTCATTAAAATTTCCAAATCTTTATGATGTAGTATCAATTGCCTCAGCTAGGAGTGTAGTGATGGTAGCTGAGGCTTCATCAACATTGATTTCATATGGAAAAGGTTTTTAGCATGTTATCCTAGGAGTCACTGCCTTGATAAAAGTATTATCTGTATCAACTAGAAAACAAATTTATTCCTAGTGCTTCTCCACTAGTGACTTAGGAATCCTAGTCCTTAATCTCATTCTCTTTTTGAATTCTACAAAATAGCTCCCCATTATGCTATTGAAATTGCTACCCAACTTCTCAATACATTCACTAATTTGAACTGTAATGGGCCTATCCTTTTTCCAAACAATATTTCCCAATGTAGGAAATGTATCCTGAATGTAGAAAAATATACAAACTAGTAAAGAACCAAACTTACATGATGAGCTCTTAGCCTTTCTGCTTGATGCTAGGTTCTCAGCTAGTTGTGTCTGCTATAGCTCAACAAGATCATATGTGTGACTCTTCAGTACAATTTTACATGCTTGATCAACTCCTTTACAGGGAACAAAATCCTATCTGATGGACTAATAGAACTTATGTGCTATTTCCCTTACTCCAAAGTCAAGTTCTAGATCAATAATTGTAGAGATAGTCATACCTCTATTATTCCATACTGCTCTAGTGTTCAATGTAATCTCTTCTTTGCTGTTATCCCTCATGGTTCATTTTCCATTTACTACAGGATATCTAGTCACTCGATGAATCAGGCTTTTGGTGATCTTGACTGGTCCATTATCTAACCCCATACACATGTCATGAACTCAGCTAAGGATAACCTTAATCCATTCATCTTTGAAACCTTGGGGAAAATCTAGGGCATGAATTAACCCTTTGTTAGCTAGATGTTTGAATTCTACCTTTAGAACTCCATTTTCACACAATTTACTATAGAGTTTCCTCACTTCACTATCTCCTACTTCACCAATCTTAACCATATAACATGATCAAACATCATGAATCATGAGTACCTTGGGTGGAATGGATGAGAGGGCTCCCATTAAATCAATCTAAATCACACTTTTAGGATCGAATCAAAAGTTGAGAGGTTCACATTCATCACTCCATATCAACTAAATTTTTTCTAGTTCTACATCTATACTCTTAGCTGGCATAGAAGAACTCACAACCATAATTCTAAAGTTAGGGTTTGAGAGATGAAAAATAGAGTACCTCGACAAGTATCTCTTCACATTGTTCACCTTAGGATTGCTGATGGCACGCTGGTAAAATCTTCATAGCTAACTTCATTAAGATCAAATCTGCAAATTACTTCAATCACTCCGTAAACAGTAAAAATCACAAGGTAGAAATGAAATGTTGACTGTTCATCCTTTATAAACTTCAAAATGTCAAGGTAGGTGAACATTGAATGTTCTTCTCATTGAGTTAGTTCAAACCAACTGTCCTTGGCTTTAACACAACTTGCATTCCACTCGGCTCACTAAACTCGACACTTCACTAAAGAACTTGGCTTTAGTGTCCATGATAAGTAATCAGCATCTATTAGTTCAATTAGCTCATCTCAGCACTTTGTCTTCAAAATATGTCCTGGTGCATCTTAACATATGAAAATATGGACTTTTGTACATTTCATGTTAGGAACTGATGTAAGATAAGAAATTTTAAATACAGTTCCTTACATACTTCTTTCTCGTAGTTGGAGATGATGTGATCACCTGATCCACTAGATTGGGTGACCTCGGCTTCATTAGCTTCATTTCTGCATGGTTTAGACTTCTTAACCCATGTCTTGTTCATCTGTTCTCTTATTTTCTCAATAGTAGGGGTAGGTACCCTAGTCTTGCAATCTTTCCTGGTATAACCAATTTTTAGACAACTGTGACAAACTAGGCTTCTGTTCATCCAACTTTTAGACTTACCTCTGAAATGTGTTCTTATGTAGTTTTCTAGAACATGTCCATATTCACCACAGTAATGACAAAAATGCCATGTATTGTAATCCCAATTGTGATTATTGCCTTTTCTTGGTGATTTTTCTTGTACCTTTGATGTCCACTACCATTTACCTTTGGATCTACAATCTTGTTCTCTATGACCATATTTGTGATAGTTATAGTAATTACCATTGAATCTAGGTGCTCTGCTTGCCTTTGTCTTACATTCACGTGCTTGATGTCCAAACTTATTATAGTTAAAATAGAAACCATTAAAGTTAGTTTTTAGATTGGACTTACCATTCTTGCTTCGGCAAATGTTTGCTAGATGACCTAGTTTCCCACAGTGATGAAAAATAGGTTTGTTGTTTCTCATCTTTGCATTCCTTCTTTCACCTATCTTAGATGATTCTCCATTTTCAGTGGTTGAATGTTGTTCAGTGTGACCTAATCCAGAAGAATCTTTAGGTCTTCTTGATGCTTCCACCAGTTGTTCAAAGTAGCTCATAGCTGCACTCAGATCTTTCACTCTATTATTAATTTCTTTCTCAGATCTCAATTCATTTTTCAATTGATTGTTCTTAGATCTAAGATTTACAATCTCCAAGTCTTTCCTGCTAATCTCCTGATTTGCTAGTAGTATTTGATTTTCCATGTCCACTTGATTGACTGTCATTGTTTGCACATCATGTGTTCTTTCATCAAGTCTAGTAGTCAGCATTCTCTTGTCTTCTTCTACCATAGCCTTGTCATCTTCATCTTTCTTTTTCTATTCAACAACTTCACACATTCTTATTGATTGGGCTTCTTGTTCCTTTTTCAAATTTTTGACTTCTTCACATAGTGCACTGTTCTTTTCCAATAGATCTTCTATTTCTGCATCACTCTCAGTAGAATCTCCATTCTAAAATAGATTTCTAGTGTCCTCTTCCTGATAATGAGTGTCATTCATTTGTTTGGCCAAATCTTTCCTTGCAGTCAAGGACTTCTTTAGTTCTTGTCTTGCAGTCTCAAGATTTTGCAGTGCTAGATGAACATCATTCTTTTGATTCTTAATGACTTTACCCATCTTGTAGATCTCCATATTCAAGATCTAATTCTCAAGCTAA
The DNA here is from genome assembly GCA_018584345.1 of Thuja plicata. Taxonomy (NCBI): domain Eukaryota; kingdom Viridiplantae; phylum Streptophyta; class Pinopsida; order Cupressales; family Cupressaceae; genus Thuja; species Thuja plicata. Next base: position 468,894 of record MU226428.1, on the reverse strand, counting down.
TTATAACCTTTTTAGAGAACTGCGCTCTGATACCAATTGTTGGATATACAATAATGGGAAAGCAAGATACTAGGAGGGGGGGTGAATGAGATCTTCAAATTAAAACACTTAAAATAAACTGATCCAAATTCATACATATATGAATCTAATGTAATTTCAGATAGAATCCACACCATGAAATAATTAACACATAACATAATAACTTGGTAACCCAGAAACCCAAATAGGTAAAACCGGGGTGGGCATGAAACCCACAAAATTCTCCACCACTACAGTAATAAAGTGTATCGGTTAAGGTTATAAATGTTTGATTACAAAATGTAATCTACCCTGTGAAAGGTCTACCCTATTTAGAGCTTAAGATCATTACAATCTACCTTGTTAAAGGATTTCAACTTACAATGAAGTAAGCACTCTGTTAAGAGATAAAGAAAGGCCTGCTAGAACCACTTTGTTAAGAGATTTTCACCTGATACGATGATTAGAATGTCTCAAGTATTGATCCTTTGTTATGCACTCTAATGCTGATGACGGATCTCCTCTTTCTAGTACCTTCTATGATCTCATAATCTGATATTATCTTTTCTCTTCTGTTCACTATGTTCTCACTCTGCTTGATCTCTGCTTCTTAACAAAATAACCCTTTGTGCATTCAACTTCTAAAATGCAGTCACCACACACCATACACTTCTACTTCATGTAGAATAGGGTTCTGAAGCAATCTAATATACATGTTCATATCTCATAGTGAGATCTAGATCAACGATCAAGATCTGATATCCATACTATGATGGTAAAACAATTAATGTTTACAATGAGTCATGCATAGGATAAAACAATTAAATGCATAATAGACTCCGTATAAGAATATTAAATGCATACATAAGTCGGCCCAAAATGATTATATAATTTAGCCAAATCACTTATCCTTGAAGTTTGTATCATTCCAGACATGTATACAAAAATTGTTTTGCTCAACACTTGACTGTCTGTCACTCGACACTTAATATCTCTGCATCCTTCTTGGCTTGGCAATGTAACTAGGCAAACTTAAAGGAAACTACTCGACAATGTTGCTCGGCCTTGCATAGTTTTAGCCTAGCCATAGTGATAGCCAACTAAAATTGCCTAGGTGAATGACTAAGTGTTGGTCACTAATCATCAACAGACCTTAGAGATTAACAAGCATTTCACTAGTGCTTGACATCATCTTTGCTTTGCTCAGTATCACCTTTCGCTTTGCCTGACATCGACTTTTCTTTGCTTGGCATCGACCTTCCAATGAACTGTCAGTGAAAGATAAAAAACATATCACTTTTCCAAAGTTCCAAATGATCAAGTACCCTGGTGTATACTCATAACTCAACCATTTCCTCAGTCTTCTTGTTATCCTATTCTTCAAATCTTCATCAATTAATAAATATGGTACTCAAACATATAGCAATAGTGTCACTAGTTTAAGGTTTGACATTAATGAAAAAATAACAATTGTCTATATTGTAGCAATCTTTCCAACAATCTCCCTCTTTGGCATTGATGGCAACACTAAACTATAAAACAATAATTTCCAACCAAAGTTACTATACAATCCAAAAGAAAAATGCGTGTGTTCCTTGATATGAACAAATCTTCATTAATTTCTTTAGCTTCATTCTGAATCTTGTCTATAAAATATTACTCCCTCTATGTCTATAATCATACTAATATCTTTCTGTTGCTTATTCATCTCCCTCTTGCAGTAATATCTCCCTCATATCTGTTGTTTTTATCAATAATTAGTTTGTTTTAGCAATAATCTCCCTCTTTGACAACAATGCCAAAGATGTTGACATCTTTATTATGTAGATTCATATTGTTCTAATCTTTATATCATTTTGTTCTTGTAATCTTTGTTAATTATGACTGATCTTCTTTTCTGTTCTTGTCTTCCACTTCACAGTTTTTAGGCAGCATCCTACAAATGTGACTCACTATGCATTAATGTGTCAAGTGTTCTGATTAAAATATTTGATGCAATAGTTCCATTCAGAACTAGTTAGCCTCTGCTAGGGGAATCACCCCCAATTTACCTCTTAGATACTCATGAGCATCCATGCATAATGCTTTTGCAAATATGACTGCCAACTATTCCTTAGTGTTCACATATTCCAGTCTCACTTCCTTCTTCTGAACTAGCTCCCTCAAGTAATAATACTTGATAGCTATATGTTTTATCTTAGAGTGCATTACAGGTTTTTTAGAAATATTAATGGCACTCGTGTTATCAAAATATATGAAAAATGGTTCTGTGATCTCCTCCTTTATACCTTTCAATAGTATTTTCAACCACACAATGTTTGAACAATTAACTACTACTGCCACATACTCACTCGACTTCAACTGTAGATTGTGAGGTGCAATTTTGTTTCTTGCTTGTCCAGGAAATTAATCTTTTCCCCAAAAGAAATACTCCTCCTGTGGTGCTTTTTCTATCATCCACACTACTAGCCAAGTTAGAATCAGTATAGACTCTGAGTTTAAACTTGTTTTTCCTTTTGTAATATAGGCTGTAATCTTCTATACCTTTCAAATATCTCAGAATTCTTTTCACTGCCATTATATGTGTCTCTTTTGGATAAGAAGAAAATCTAGCAACAATTCCAACTGCTAATGCAATATCAGGTCTACTATGTACAACATATTACAGCTTACCAATCATTGATCTATACAGTGTTTGATTTACCTTTTTTGTATCATCATTCTTTGTTAGCTTCTATCCAGTAGCCATGGGTGTACTCACTGGTTTTGAATCTTCCATACCAAAAGTTTTCATTATCTCCTTGACATATTTTGATTGAGTAATATAGATAACATTCTTCATTTGATGTATTTGTAAATCAACAAAGAATTTTATCTCAAAAAACATAGACATTACAAATTTAGTTTGCATCTCTTTTGCAAATGCTTTGCATATCATCTCTTGTCCACTGAATATGATATCATCCACAAAAATTTCAGCCAATTAAATTCCTTTACCTTGCTGTGTCTTTAAATATAGATTATTGTTGTCATTTGTTCTTGCAAATCCAATCTTTATCAAATAATTGTGTAATCTTTCATACCATGCCTTGGGTTCTTGTTTTAGTCCATATAATGCCTTGTGCAGTCTGCAAACCATGTACCTCTTTCTTGGGTCCATAAATCCATCAGCTTGTTCAATATATACTTCCTCTTCTAATATCCCATTTAGAAATGTTGACCTCACATCCATTTGATAAAATTTAAATCCTTTGTAGGTTGCATATGCAAGTAGAGTTCTTACACCTTCCAATCTTGCAATTGGGGTGAATGTCTCTCCATAGTCAATTCCTTCCTCTTGTGCATAACCTTTGCCTACCAGTCTTTCTTTATTCCTTGTTACCTCTCCATGTTCATTCAACTTATTTCTGAATACCCACTTAGTACCAATTACATTTTTGTTGTCAGACCTTGGTACTAGTGTCCATGTCTTGTTCTTTTCTATCTAGTCTATCTCTTCATTCATGGCTTGAATCCACTCTTCATTGTCTAAAGCATCTTCTACTATCTTAGGCTCAAAATCACATAGAAAACATGTGTCTTCTCTTAATTTTCTTCTTGTCATAAGGGAATAATTCTTTTCTCCTATGATTTGACCAGGTTTATGATGGCTTCTTACGTATTTTTCCAAAGTAGGATCTTTCTCAGCTTCAGTGATCATTCATGTTTAGTTTTGGGAGAAATTGTGACTCGACATCTCCATCAGATAGCTCAGTTGTCACCTCTTGTTGCCTAGAAATTTCATTCTATGTCTCAGCAAGTGAGGACTATTGCTCGGCAACTTCAATTTTAGTTTCATTAGAATCATCCTCTTCAGGATAAGTGAATGATCTATAAATTTTAGGCTCAATCATGCTTTCAACTTCATTTTTCTCTGCATATTCAACAATTCTATCATTTGTACTTTCCACAATTTTGTTAGTGTTAGAATTCAAGCACTTGTATGCTTTACTCTTAGTAGAATATCCAAGAAATATGCCTTCTTCTCCTTTAGCATCAAGTTTACCATTTCTATTATATTCATTATAAAACATCTACTCCTAAAGACTTTAAAATAAATTATAGTAGGTGCATGTCCATACCATAGCTCATAAGGTGTAGTATTTGTAGCTTTCTTGACTTGTACTCTGTTCAAGGTATAAACTATTGTACTTATAGCTTCTCTCCAATATTTCTATGCAACATTTTTCTCCATCATTAATGTTCTGGCACAATCCATGATAGATAGATTTCTTCTTTCAGCTATACCATTCTGTGGTGGTGTCCTAGGTGCAGACATCTATCTTTTTATCCCTCGGTCATTGCAAAACCTGTCAAACTCATTAGAAATGAACTCGCCTCCTCTGTCAGATCTCAGACATTTGAGACTCTTACCTGTTTCTTTTTCAACTTTTTCCAAATACCACTTAAATAACTTAAATGCATCAAATTTTTCTTTAAGAAACATAACAGTCATCATCCTAGAGTAGTCATCTACAAATAGAATAAAATATTTGTCTCCATAGTAAATTTTCCCACCAACAGGTCCACAAAGGTCAGTATGAACCAATTCCAAAATATGCTCAGAAGTATGAGTTCTTTTGTTAAAGCTATATTTAGTCATTTTGTCCAATTGACATTGCTTACACATTTCATTCTCCGATTTCTTTAACTTAGGAAGCCCTCTAACCTTTTTAAATTTACTTATGCTTACCAAGTTATTAAAGTTAACATGACATAGCCTCTTATGCCATAACCAAACATCATTGTATTCTACAAACAAGCATGTCTCTTCAACTAAGTCTAGATAAATAAGTTACCTTTTTTTTTCTCACCACCTCCAACTAATGCTCCATTGGCATCATAGATCTTTGCTTTCCTATGATGGAATTCAACTCTATAACTAGAAGTGTTCAGCTGTGCAACACTCAACAAGTTATATTTAAGATCATCAGCCCAATACACATCATCACATCTAACCTTTTCAGTCAATTGAATTGATCCTTTCCCTTTAACTCTACGAGGTGTATCATTACCAAACTTAACATATCCACCTTTACATTGATATAAGATTTCAAATTTGTCCTTATCACCAGTCATGTGATGTGAACAACCACTGTCAATAATCCAATGATCACCTTTACTTATATAAGAAATTAGTGTAGTTTTCTCATCATCATCATCATAATCATCTTTCATTGCAACATACACAACTTCTATATCATTTTCATTAGATTTATTAGATTCACTGTCAGAGGCTTCTTTAGCTATATAGCAAGATTTCTTACCTTTGTCTTTGTAATCCTTGTACTTTCTATAGTCTTTGTCATCCTTTTTATCTTTGTACTTACTGTCTCTTCTTTGATCTTTCTCATTCTTATCAGAACATCTAGCAGAAATATGACCAACTTTGTTATAAGAAAAACAAATAATAGGAAGTTTACCTTTGAATTTTCCTTTTTCTCTAGCTAGTCTCCTTGCCATAAGTGCCTCAAGCTCTTCTAGATAATTATCTAAAGTGTCACTATCACTTCTCACATATTTCTTTCCTTTCCTTGATTTGTTGATGACCATCTGCCATTTGAATTTAGATTTAATAGTTTGTGGAGTATAGTTGTCAAAATTTGACATCTCAAATGCAGTAAGTCTGCCTACCAAACTTTCTAGAGTCAAATTTTGTTAGGAGTACATCTTAGTTCTTGAATTATGGATACTCTAATATCATAAATAGGAAGAAGTTTTCTCAGTACCTTTCTCATGATAGTTTCATCATCAATGGTTCCCATAGCTCCTCTAATAGCATTTACAACTTCCTTTATCCTATCATAATGTTGCACTATATTTTCTCCTTCTTGCATTTTTAAATCATCAAACTTACCTCTCAAGATTTCAGATTTGGATCTTAGTACATTCGTATCACCTCCATAGATGGTTTGAAGGGCATCCCACATCTACTTTATGCTTGTACAGTCCTTGATGTCCTCAAATTCATGATAGTTTAGAGATGATGCAAGTTCCAACATTGCTTGATTATGTTCATGCTTTTCTCTTAATTGTACAACATTCATAACTCTAGTAGGGGCTAAATATTCTTGTTCAATATGTCATTTAGCAGAATCACCAATACCATCCAAGTGAAGTTTCATCAAACTTTTCCATGCAGGAAAGTTGTCCTTGTTAATCTTCGGTCCATCCCTTTTATACATCTTGATATTTATCTCAAAGTACCTTCAAACTATTTCAAGAGAACAAAGATCTAATGCCAATTGTTAGAATGAATTTAGAATAACTAAGAGGGGGGGTGAATTAGTTATCCTTAGCTCTAGATGTGCCCATATAAAAATTTATACTACTTCAACAACTCATATCTTCTCGGCAACAATAAACAACAAAAGTGTGTAGTTTACTATACTAATGAAATAAGCTTACATAAACTTAACAGTAAAACAAAACATAAACATTCGCATGTTTTAACACCATGATTTAACGTGGAGAATAAATATGGGAAAAACCATTAGTAACATGCTACCAAAATTTTACTCTTCTGAAGTGATACCCTGTTAGGAGCCAACTGTGTTAAAGGTTACAAAACACACTGTAAAATATGACCTAGTTAAAGGATTTAATCACCCTGTCATGAGTGGCCTTGTTAGAGGACTTAGAAAATTCCAATTTGAATGTCATTTTGTTCAAAGGATTTATACAATGAATGTTAGGTCAACCTGGTTAAAGGATTTGAACTGATACAATGGTTAGAAAGTAATCAGCAGGTGTGATCTGATACATACAACTTACTTTGTAAATCTAGATCCAATTTCAGCTCTAATGCTAATTCACTGAGTGACCTCCATTTGATGACATGTAACTAATTGAATGTTTGATAATGTTAAGTTGAAGATGATGCGAGACATTAAATTAGTTAATGGTTTGTATTGTCATTGATGTCAACTTGATATCATCTATACAGTCATGTACATAATGCTAAAGACTTCAGAGAATCAATGGAACAAACATTATGCTTTTAACAATGCATAAAAGTCAAGTATTCACTAAGTGACAGACAACACCGACAGAGTGCACACCATCAGTAAAGGCAAAGAAAAAGTCACAGTGATTCTCGACAAGCAGATGACAATGTTACCCGATGAAGCAAAATCCTATGATGCCCGATGGAAGGAGAGCCCGAACCTAAGTAGAGTTACACTGATGGAACTGGCAGTTGTCACCGACGACTAACTCCAGAGTTGACTGACAGAACATAGAGTTTAGAAAATGACAAAATATCTAGCTGGCAGAGCTTAAGGATAGACTTAATTGGCTATTTTATTTATTTTATTCAACCAAATTTAAGTAATTGATTTAAAGAAAATTTGTACAGTTGGAAAGAAGATAACTATGAGATAAATCAAGAGTTAAAGCCATAAATCAGATTAGCTAGATTGTTTTTCACGCTAAGAATCAAGAATCAAGAATTAAGGAACATCATGTCTATATAAGAGACAAGAATAATTCATTTTCATAATCACAAGAAATCAAATACATAGAAGGGGAGTGAATAGAAAGAGGATTCTAAAGAGAAACTAGTGAAGGATAATTTCATATAGTCCTGATCAATCAAGCTAAAGGAGAGCTAAAGAATTCTGCAGACACCGATGAACAGTGAAGCACAACATCACAGAGAAGAAACTGTGGAGCACAAAGAACTAAATTGATACATTGATCAGAGAGGTATTGTACTTAAATAGATCTAAAAATTTGCAATTCAAGTTGCATTAGAAATAGGTCATAATGTTTCAATTTAACCATTGAAGTATCAAGTCTCTTAACCAAGTAGGACTTAACCATCTTCTATAATTGAGGTATATGCTAATAGATTACCAAAAAGGTTGATTCATGAAAGTAGCATTGAATTTTCATAAAGCCTATTGATAGCCTAAGAAGAAGGTTGATTCAAGGATGGTAGAAAGATTTTCCTAAAGCCTATTGACAGTCTAAGAAGGAGGCTGATTCAAGGATGGTAGAAAAATATATGCCAGATACTAAGTGACAACCTATGTATAAAATCCTCTAACAAGGTCACACTTAACAATGTGTTTTTAACCTTTAACAAGGTTGGCTCCTAATAGGGCTCACTTCAGAAAAGTGAAAATTTGGGGTACTGGTCCTAGTGGTTTTTCCCTTAATAGGGTTTCCACGTTAAAATCTGTGTTATGTATGGTTTATTACTTTATTGTTTTACATTTCACATATGAATTTCTGGATTGATTGGTATACTCTACATATTTACTGAGTATCGGTAAATAAGTTTTACTGCTCATCGATTATCAAGAAGAATAAGGATAGACAAGGTAAACTGATAGACAGTTTATTATTTCAAGTATTTCATGGCATACATCTTGTAGGGACTTAATAATCCGAGGTGTATTGATTAGTGGTTAAAGACTAAAGGATAAATTTTTGAGGCCACTGATTCACTCCCCCTTCTCAATTATTACTAACAATTGGTATCAGAGCTTGTGTTCTTAGAAGGAAGGTTTTAAGACCTAAGTAAAGATCACAAGATGAACAAAAGAGATGTGCCCAAGTTGAACAAAGACAACTTTGCTTCATGGAAAAGCAGGATAAGACTCCACTTATAAGGTATTGGTAATGATGTTACTCAATACTTAGATACTAAATATGTGTTGCCTACAGGTTGATTAATAGTAGATCAATTGAGAGTGAAGCATGAGCATAATTGCATGGTTATAGAGCTTTCTTCCTCACTCTTTGATGCTAAATTTGAAGATGTCAAGGATTGCACAACTGCAAAGAAAATGTGGAACAAACTGAAGCTTGTACATGGAGGTGATACAAACATTCTGAGAGCCAAGGCAGAAAGCCTTAAAGGAAAGTTTGATGATCTCAGAATGAAAGAAGGTGAAAACATCACATAGTACAACACAAGAATAAAATAAGTAGTTAATGCTATACGAGGTGTTGGAGGTACACTTGAAGATGAGAGAGTGGTAAGTAAAATCTTAAGAATCTTATTGCTTGTATATGCTATTAGAGTTTCTGCTATCCAAGAAATGAGAGTAGTAGAAAAAAATACAGTTACTCTTGGTAGCCTAATTGGTAGACTAATTTCATTTGAGATGAATAACTTTGACAATAGTGTCTTACCAAGTTTAGAGTCTGCATTTAAGTCTTCTATGAAAATAAGCAAATCCAATCATAGATGCTCATCTAGAAGAGATGGTGAAAGTGAAAGTGAAGAAGAAGATCTAGATGAAATAGAAGCACTTATGGCCAGAAGAATATAGAGAGGCAAAGGTAAATACAAAGGCAAGTTACCACTTGTATGCTTTAATTATAAAGAGATTAGACACTTTGCTACAAGATGTCCTAACAGAAGAAAAGATGATAGAAGTGATGACAGATCATTTGAGAAGAAATCTAAGAGAGGTGATAAGAAATATTACAGAGGTTACTGACAATTAGAAAGAAAGGATACCCAAGACTACAAGGATAAAGGCAAAAAGGCTATCTACTTAGCTACTTGCAAATATGAAGATACTGACACCAAACCTGATGATGACATCAAGATAGTATTTGTAGCTGTGAAGGATGATTCAGATGAAGATGAAAGGTATGAAGAAACTGCACTCATATCTAAGGTTAGTAAGAATGATATCTAGATTATAAATAGTGGATGCACTCACCATATGACCGGTGACAAAGAAAAGTTTAACACTTTTGAATATTATAATGGTGATACAGTAAGAATGGAAAATGATACACCTTGTCTAGTTGAAGGTAAAGGAACAATAATGCTGAATAACCTGATTAAATCTAAAAATTCTTATTGGGTAAAAGGATTGAATCATAATATGTTGAGTGTCTCTCAGCTGAATAATTTAGTTCAGAGAGTAGCATTTAAAAACAAGAAGGAAAAGATCTTCAATGAATCAGGAGAACTGATTGGTACCGATGAACTTACAAAAGGTAACTTATTCTATCTAAATGATACTAATCCCACATGCTTAATGAATAGAAAGGAAGACATATGGTTGTGGCACAAAAGATTGTGTCATGTGAATTTTGGAAACATGATGAAAATAAGTAGAAAAATAAGTGTAAGAGGCTTACCGACGATGACAAAGCTAGACAACATCATGTACAAAAATTGTCAAAAAAGGTAAAATGACAAAGTCTAGTTTCAAAAGCAAAGCCCATACATCTTATGATATTCTAGAATTAGTCCATACTAATTTATGTGGACGTATGAGGAAAAAGAGTTATTATGGAGATAGATATTTTATTCTCTTTGTTGATGATTACTCTAGAATGATGACAGTCATGTTTCTAAAAGAAAAATATGAAGCATTCAAGATGTTTAAATGGTATAAGGCTATGGTAGAAAAAAAAAGCGGTAAAGATCTAAAATGTTTAAGATCAAATAGAGGAGGAGAATTTATATCAAATGAATTCACTAATTTCTGTAATGAGCATGGTATAAGAAGACAAGTTTCTGCACCAAGAACACCTGCAGAAAAATGGGATTGCTGAGAGAAGAAACATATCAATAGTTGATTGTACAAGAACACTGATGATAGAGAAGAACATCACCCAAATCTTCTGGAGGGAAGATGTCAGCACTGTTGTTTATACACTTAATAGAGTAAAATTGAGGGACACAAAAAAGACACCTTATGAGATATGGTATGGTAAAACACCCAATGTAAGTTACTTCAAAATATTTGGTAGTCAATGTTATGTCTTAAAGGATGATAGAAATGGAAAGCTTGATGCCAAAAGTGATGAAGGTATTTTTCTGGGCTATTCTACCAAGAGAAAAGCTTTTAAATGTCTAATCAAGGCTTCTAACAAAATAGTTGAAAGTGCAAATCTAAAGATTGATGAATTTGCTGAAAAGAATGAGCTGGAAAGCCTAAAAGTACCAGAAGACTACAACAAGTTTGTATATTGTGAAGAACCCATAACTCTACCTAAGAAATAGTTCTTAATTCTAGAATAACAGAATGTTGTAACCGATGGTTAGAATGTTGTTACCAACAGTCAGGATAATGATCAAGTTAATGTGCAAGGTAATGAAGATCAAGATGATACACAAATAGTTGTACCTATACTTGCAAGATATGTAAGAAGGAACCATCTAGAAGACCATATCATAGGAGCTAAGAAAGCTAGTACAAGAACAAGAAGTAAGTCTTTAAACTCAAATTTCTTAATTTGTGAGTTTGAGCCAAAATCTGTCAATGCTGCACTAGATAATGAAGAATGGAAAGGTGCTATGAATAATGAGATTGAATAGATTGAGAAGAACAAAACATGGTCACTTGTGCCAAGACCAGATGACAAGAATGTCATCAGTACTAAATGGATATTCAAGAATAAGATGAACAAGAATGGAGAAGTCACAAGGAACAAAGCAAGACTAGTATGCAAGGGGTATGCATAAGAAGAAGGTATAGACTATGGAGAAACCTTTGCACCCGTTGCTAGGCTAGAAGGAGTAAGAATACTACTTAGATTATGCTGCATATAAAGGATTCAAAGTATACCAAATGGATGTCATGTCAACATTCCTAAATGGAATACTTGAAGAAGAGGTATACATTGAACAACCAGAAGGGTTTGTGGATCCAGACAAGAGGAACATGGTATGTAGACTTCACAAAGCCTTGTATGGATTAAAACAATCCCCTAGAGCCTGGTATGAATGACTTCATTCCTATCTAATAAGTATTGGCTTCATAAGGACTAGTGAAAATAGTAATCTTTATTTGAAAGAAGATACTGATGCTAACACTTTGATTGCTGAAATATTTGTTGATGACATCATATTTGGAGGCAATGATATGCTATGAAAATAATTTGCTGATGAGATGAGCAAAGAGTTTAAGATGTCTATGTTTGGAGAGATCAAGTTCTTTCTTAGTCTATAGATCATTCAACAACGTGAAGGTATTTTCATTACACAGTCAAAATACATCAAAGAGGTCTTGAAAATATTCAAGATGGAAGATTCCAAACCTGTTGGAACACCAATGGATACTAGATGCAAATTAACAAAGGAAGATAAGAAAATAGAGTTAAATCAGACATTGTATATATCAATGATAGGAAAACTCATGTATGTTGTACACACTAGACCAGATATTGCACATGCAGTAGGAATTGTTGCTAGATTTTCTGCTAACCCCAGGGAATAACATATGACTGCTATGAAAAGAATTCTAAGATATCTGAAGAATACTAAGGAATTTGGCTTATGGTATATAAGAGAAGGCAAATTTGAATTAAAATTGTTTACTAACGCTGATTGGGATGGAAATCTTAATTACCGAAAGAGCACAACTAGAGGAGCATTCTTTATGGGTGGTAGAATTGTAACATGGATTAGCAAGAAGTAAGGATGCATCTCTTAGTCTACTACAGAAGAAGAATATGTTGTTTCTAATGCAAACTACTCAAATATTGCATGGATCAAATAGTTGTTGGAAGGTATGCATATGAAGATCTCAGAACCAGTGATTATCTATTGTGATAACACCACTACAATAAACATTTCCAAGAATCCAATCATGCATACAAAGAATAAACACATTGCAATCAAGTATCCTTATTTAAGAGAACAAGTTCAAGAAAAAGAGGTGATACTTGAATATGTGCAATCAAAAGAACAATTGGCTAATATCTTCACCAAGCCACTACCCAAGGATATATTTGAGTACTTGAGAAAGAGACTAGGGGTCAAACCCTTGTCTACCAGTCAGTAAAGGACTGAAGGCTACATCAGCCTATATATTATCAGAATATCATTCATGTTGATGCAAGAAAAAGATGAACTTCAAAGCTACATCTATATATAGAAAGGTATGTATCAGAATTGAGAACCAGAGCATATTGTTGTATTGCTGATGGATAAGGGAAATTCAAGGAATATATTATGGATAAAATTGTTTGACATGAATGTCAGATATTTGTAAAATATTTGTTTAGCATTGTTGTCAAAGGGAGAGAATGTATCCATTGTTGTCAAAGGGAGAGAATGTATCTATATTATGATTAGAAATTATTAATTATCAAATTACTCAAAATAGTGAGAGATCATATCCATAGGGAGAGAATTTGTATGAAGGAATCATATATAAAGGGAGAGTTGTTGATAAAAGACAAAGATATCAAAGAAGATGAATAGTCAAAAGAGAGAAATTGACACAAAAAGAGGACTCAACACATCAGAAGAAGATACACAGAAAGATGCAAGAATAAAATCTAAGCTAACATCGAGCTTACCAGCAGTCAGACATTTTTATCAGTTATCAAAACAAAGTGTTTGGTAATTTGATGAATCTCAACAATTGTATTTCATATTGTATTAGAAATAGTATAGTATGATAATGTAGTTGGTTTCCATCAATGCCAAAGGGAGAGATTGATGACATGTAACTGATTGAATGTTTGATAATGTTAAGTTGAAGATGATGCAAGACACTAAATTAGTTAATGGTTTGTATTGTCACTTATGTCAACTTGATATCATATGTATGGTCATGTAAATAATGCCAAAGACTTCATAGAATCAATGGAACAAAGATTATGCTTTTAGCAATGCATAAAAGTCAAGTATTCACTAAGTGATAGACAACACTGACAGAGTGCACACCATCAGTAAAGGTAAAGAAAAAGTCACAGTGATGCTCGACAAGAAGATATCAGTGTTTCCTGATGAAGCAAAAACCTATGATGCTTGACAGATGGAGATCCCAAAGCTAATAGGATTTACACAAATGGAACTGGTAGTTGTCACTAATGACTAACTACAGAGTTGACTGACAAAACAAAGAGTTTAGAAAATGACAAAATATCTAGGTGGCAGAGCTTAAGGATAGACTTAACTGGTTGTTTTATTTTTTTTATTCGACCAAAGTTAAGTAATTGATTTAAAGAAGATTTTTACAGTTGGCAAGAAGATAACTATGAGATAAATTAGGAGTTAAAGCCATAAATCATATTGGATGGATTGTTTTTCATGCGAAGAATCAAGAATCAAGAATTAAGGAACATCATGTCTATATAAAAGACAAGAATAATTCATTTTTGTAATCATAAGAAATCAAATACATGGAAGGGAAGTGAATAGAAAGAGGATGCTAAAGAGAAAATGGTGAATGATAACTTCATACAGTTCTGATCAATCAAGGTGAAGGAGAGCTAAAGAATTCTATAGCACCAAGGAATAGTGAAGCACAACATCACAAAGAAGAAAGTGTGGAGCACAAAGAATTGAATTGATACATTGATTAGAGAGGTATTGTACTTAAATAGATATGAAAATCTACAATTCAAGTTGTATTAGAAATAGGTCATAATGTTTCAGTTTAACCATTGAAGCATCAAGTCTCTTAACATAGCAGGTCTTAATCATCTTCTATAATTGAGGTATATCCTAACCGATTACCAAAAATGTTGATTCAAGAAAGTGGCATTGAATTTTCATAAATCCTATTGATAGCCTAAGAAGAAGTTTGATTCAAGGATGGTAGCAAGATTTACCTAAAGCCTATTGATATTCTAAGAAGGAGGCTGATTCAAGGATGGTAGAAAAATAGATGCCAGATAATAAGTGACAACCTATGTATAAAATCCTCTAGCAAGGTCATACATAACAATGTGTTTGTAACCTTTAATAGGGTTGGCTGCTAACAGGGCTCACTTCAGAAGAGTGAAAATTTGGGGTACCGATCCCAATGGTTTTTCCCTTGACAGGGTTTCCATGTTAAAATCCATGTGTTATGTGTGTATGGTTTATTACTTTATTGTTTTACATTTCACATATGAATTTCTGGATTGATTGGTATACACTGCATATTTACTAAGTATCATTAAATAAGTTTTACTACTTATCGATTATCAAGGAAAATAAGGACAGACAAGGTAAACCGATAGACAGTTTATTATTGCAAGTATTTCATGGCATGCATCTTGTAGGGACTTAATAATCTAAGGTGTATTTATTGGTGGTTAAAGATTAAAGGATAAATTTTTGAGGCCACTGATTCACCCCCCCCCTCTTAGTTATTACTAACACCATTTTCATCTCAAACTTCATTTCTGATTGGAAATCCATCAAGAAATCTCTCTCTGCTTCTCTGCTCAGCCTTCTCTACTAGGTCTTGCCAATCAGTCAATTATCCATGCAATACTGTTGCATACAACTTCTCCTTACACTTGGATATAATGAAAATAACCTCTGTAGGTTATATTATACATCTTCATCTAGGTCAGATAGATATTTTTCCGCTTAATCAAGATCATAGGTCTTAGGTTAGGTCAGATCTAATGGATCTTTTCATCATTACATTTAATTTACTTCTCCAATATAGTCATTAATTAAAAATTTAATCCATGCACTAATAATGGTTTCCCATGCAATAAATGAGTGTGGACCAATCTTAATTAATAATACACATCCCAATAAAATCAACTATGTCGGCTAGAGATCTCAAATCTCATCAATTTATAAAATACTGTTGCTCGGCTTTCTCTGTCTCCCTCAAAATTTCACTGGTGCTCAGCATCATCTTTGCTTTTCTCAGCATCACCTTTCACTTTTCTCAGCATCACCTTTTTCTTTGCTTGGAATTGACATTCCAGTGAGCTGTCAGTGAAAGATAAACAACATATCACTTTGCCAAAGTGCCAAATTATCAAGTACCCTGGTGTATACTCACAACTCAACCATTTCCTTAGTCTTCTTGTTATCCTATTCTTCAAATATTCATCAATCAATAGATATGGTACTCAAACATATAGCAATAGTCTCACTAGTTTAAGGTTTGACATCAATGACAAAATAACAATTGTCTACATTGTAGCAATCTTTCCAATAGGTAAGAGGTCTCAAGGTCGTCAAGCAAGAAGACATTATATTTTGATAGTGTACCTTTTAAGCCATGTCCCTGTTACAACAACAAACCTATTGGGGACTCAATACCCTCTCCATCAATGACTTTAGTTGTGAATTTATTTTTTCCCTCAATACAATGACTCAAAAAGCAATTAGTTCATCATTAATCTCATCTGTAACAACTGTATATACAAGACCTACAATTTATAGAGAGATAAGTTAACACCCTAAACACTTAACCACCTAATAAAATTAGGTCAAGTAGTTTCAGCAGAGCTCATCTCAAAATGAAGAATAAATTGAGAAATTACTTGGTTCAACTAGGTCAAATATATGATCCAAATCCGCTGATGCTTCAAACTAGCTCAATTGTAGTGCTCTAGGAAGTTGATATGTATCAAGCAGTTGCAAAGGTGTATAAGACCATTTGTCAACCCACTCTTTTGATTCACATTTGTCCCACAAAAAATTCATACAAGAAAAGAAAAAACATACCATTAATATAGTATAAATACCTACTAATGTTGCATTTGAACTTCTAAATGAGTGCATGTCACTTGATCTTGTAAGTGTACAATAATCTAGATAGTTTTCAATGTTAGACACACATATCAACCAAAAAATCTATTAACCATAGAATTAACTTCATTACATATTCCCATCATAGATTTGCACCATCACATAGTTTTTTCTACATTTATTACCTTTGCACCACCTTCGTATTTCAATTCCTCTATGATAAGAG
This sequence comes from Thuja plicata, assembly GCA_018584345.1. NCBI lineage: Eukaryota > Viridiplantae > Streptophyta > Pinopsida > Cupressales > Cupressaceae > Thuja > Thuja plicata. The sequence goes on along the minus strand of MU226428.1, from coordinate 452,194 downwards.
CTCTTTTTACACATGCACTCACACCATCATGCTCACCTTTTCCATGCCCCGCCTTGGTGAAATTACAAAAATGTTGAATGCCCCAAGTTGTCACATGCATCCTACTGAACCAATAGAACATCCTTGTATTATTGAATTGTGAGGTGAAATTGTCTGACCATATTATGTGTTGGTTGTACTCAATACCTATTTCCCATAAATTCTCATAGAAAACTTTGAAGAAACCTTGCACAAATTTTGATGAATGTGTGCGATCATCACTGATGTAGAAGTGATACTTTCTTAAAACCTTTCTATCTACGTCTGTGTTATCATGTGCATGCAAGAATGCTATATGTATAAAGATCGTCACTTGTATAGAATGGTAATACATTTCTTTCACTTCATTCTGAGGTTTAGGTATATAAATCTCAGTGTAATCAATAATGAAGACAATATTACCAAGGTGAAAAGTGTCCTTACATATCTTGAATTTCTCATCCAACCACCTAGCTCTATGTGAATGACATATGTACTTATAAACTAGTTTCTCTTGAAAACTATTCATAAAATCAAATACGCATATATTATTTTTCACTAAATCACACCTCTTAATTCCTTTTCCATCTTTTAGACGATAAGTTACTGTCTTGTATTTTCTAAAAGAAACTAGTGTATTTACAATCTCATTTGTGCTCTCTAGATGGTGACATATCCACAAATTTCTCATACCACCACATGCACTACAAGATCCATTCAAACACATCATCTTATAATAAATGCAACCATCATATCGATTGCATAAAACACTTGATATAAAATCTCTTGATGATATAGGAGGTGCTTGAAGGCCACTTTCCTACAAAATAGAGTTAGTGTGCAACGTACAACAAACATGATGATATATATCATAATACATGAAAAATTCAATATGTACCCTACAACAACAGGTGGTGCACACATGATTAATCTTGACGTAAAAGGGTTTTTCCATTTCAATAAATCTTTGACTAATTTTAATTTGAGGAAATCTTTGGAGGAATCTGTCATAAAATTGTGTTTGTGTCATATCCAAAAAGTTTTTTTGATGTGGCATATGATTTCTAGATATGATTCTCCTCCTAACAACATCTCTTTGGTTGGGTGAAAAACTTGTGTTGTCATGCCAAAAATTTTCAATGAATGTTCTTAATGCATCAACAAGAACCTTGTCCTTGCGTGGGAGTCTACTCGAGAATGACCAAAGAGAATTAGTGTTTGGATCCTCAATTTTGTCTCACCTATGTAAGGCTCTCTATAATTTTGATCTACCTATCCTTAATGACTTTCTTGTTTTTCTTACTATACAATATTATTTCATATCCTTTCCCATTATAGTTAATGTGAGTACACATCAAGTAACATTAGCATCTTTGCTGCGTGATTTTAAACCAATGGCTTGGTATGCATCGAATATATTTCTCACAATGGTTCTCTCAGTACTATTTTAAGATGTTCTCAACCCCACAATTCTCATTGTCTCTCTAGATCTTAGATTCTTAGTCATTTCAACAACTATTTGACATTATCCACTTTGATTTAATTTTTCAAAATAGTTATTCCAAATCTTTTTAACTATTCTTCTACAATTTCTTCCTGACATTTTATCATGCATTAGCCTCAAAATATTTTTATTAATGTCAATTAGAAACTTTGGTTTTATATGAACTATTATAGGAGGTGTTAACACAACTGCATGCTCTACATTTTCATTAGATGAATTAAGTACATTTATCCCTATCATTTCAATTGGTGTATGTTGAACATTTTTATTTTCATTATGTGCATTTTGTTCATTAATGACATCGAATTGAAATCGTGCATTTATCCCCATCATTTCAATTGGTGTATATTGAACATTTTCATTTTCATTATGTGCATTTTTTTCATTAATGACAATGAATTGAAATCGTGCATTAGATGAAATAGGTGCATTTATCCCCATCATTTAAATTGGTGTATGTTGAACATTTTCATTTGTTGAATTAGGTGTATTTGTCACATTAACATTAACATTTTCAATTTCATCACTTACATTGCATGCATTTGATGATGTACCTTGTAGTATTCTCCTCATGCATTCCCTTTGTCTTTCCTTTTCTGCCTCTCATTGTTCAATTGTTCCTCGTTTGTTCTTTCTCATTGTTCATATTGAATGGACCCTATGAATAATATCCAAAACATAGAATAACATGTGAACATCAAATCCAAAAAATAAGAACAAATATATCATTTTCTTGAAATGTGAACTTACAATGATAAAATAACATCAAAAACACCAATAAACAACACAATTCAATCATTGCAAAGAAAAAACATGCAAAAAAGTTTAGATCTGTTTGTTACTGACATAAAACAACAAAAAAGTAGTGGGACCTCAAGAAAACTTACAATGACTATTTTAGATAGTTCAAGAAAAAAACGTTGCAACATTCCTAATTCAACAGAACCCGATCAGGTTCTGAGGACTTAATGGTTCAACATTCCTCTTTCCTCAAAACCTGAATAGGTGATGAGAACATAAAGGCTCAACATTCCTAACTCCTTAGAACCAGATAAAGTTCTAAAAAACTAAGATCAGAGAGAGAGAGAGAGAGAGAGCATAATTTTACTTCTTTAAAACCTGATTGGGTTTTGAAGAAGTGAAAATTGTGCATTTTATTCTCCAGAACTAAACTGGGTTATGTAGGAGTTGAAAAAGTACTTTTTTCTTTTCAGAACCTGATCAAGTTATTTGAAATTTAGAAACCTGATCAGGTTATTTCTTGGGAAGTGTTGGAAATAATCAAGACTAACCAAGTTACTGAGAGGGGAAGGGTGAATCAGTAACTCTTGAAACTTTAAGTCATTTCTACACTTGTATAATTTTAACCATTCATTCATCTAATCTACTGCAAGCATGAAAATGTAATCATTCATAACACATAACACAAAGATTTGGTGACCCAGAAACCTTCCAAAT
>MU226428.1:396183-425375 GCA_018584345.1 Thuja plicata | reverse complement strand
CTTTCATTGCATTCTTCCAATCAGAATCATTACAAGCATCTTCAACACTTAAAGGTTCAATCTGTGAAAGTAAACATACCTCTTCATCCATTGTTAGAATTTTTTCTTTTGATCTGGTCAAAACACTGCTTCTCTAATCTCCAATGATATCATCTTTAGAATGGTATCTAGATGTGAATTTAGGAACCTTAAGTGTTACTTCTTCTTCTGTAATATGTGATTCTTCTCTACTTGATTCAGGGTCATTACATGAGACATCAATGCAATCAAACATTTCTTCAATAATAGTATCTTTGTTGCTAGGCCTGGGTTTATCTTCAATCATAGGTGCATATTCATAGTACCTCTCTTGAACCATAAAATTCTCATCAATTTTTACATGAGTACTTTCAATTATCCTTTTCAATCTCAAATTGAAACATATGTATGCTTTTCTTTTTGTAGAGTAACCAAGGAAAATTCCTTCATCACTTCTAGCATCAAATTTACCAACACCATCATCTCTCCTGATGTAGAATTAGCTGCCAAAATTTTTGAAATACTTTACTATAGGTACATTATCAAACCAAAGTTCATAGGGTGTCTTATCTGTGCCTGGCCTTAACTAAATTTTTTTGATAGTATAGACTGTTGTATTTACTACATCTCTCCAATATGTGTGTGCAACTTTTCCTTCAATCATCATAGTGCATGTTGTATCAAGTATAATCATGTTCCTCCTTTCTACAATCCCATTATATTGAGGGATTCTAGATGCACACAACTGTCTTTTTATTCCATGTTCTTCATAGTACTCATAAAATTGATCAGAGGTGAACTCTCCTCCTCTATTTGATCTTAGACATTTTAGCTTTAATCCATATTCATTCTCAACCTTGGCTTTGAATATTTTGAACTTCTCAAAGGCTTCTGACTTCTCTTTTAAGAACGCAACCCACATCATCCTTGAAAAATCATCAACAAACAAAATGAAATACCTTTCTCCATAGTATGATCTTGTTTGGGTAGGACCACATAAATTTTTATGCGCTAGGTCCAATTTGTTTTTAGCTGAGTTCTGCTTGCTTTTGAAGGAACTCCTTACATGCTTTCCCATAACACATTCCCTGCACATTGTGTCAACTATTCTTTCTATACTTGGAAGATCTATGACTTCCTTGAAAATACTTATCTTTACTATGTTATCAAAATTGATATGACAGTCTCTTGTAACATAACCAACTGTCATCCAATTTTGTAACAAAACAACTTACATTTGAATTGAGATGAAAAACATTACCTTTTGTTTTGGAGCCTGATGCAATCATGTCTCCATCCTTGTTGTTAATGATTCACTTGTTGTCTTTGAACTCCAAATGATAACCTTTTTCAAGTAGCTATTCAACACTTAGCAAGTTATGATGTAATCCATCAACATACAGAACATCATATATCTTGTTCTTTCTATCCAAAGTGGTAGAACCTCTGCCTATGATAGGCTTAGGAGTGTTATCTCCAAATATAACCATACCACCTTTGTATTTTTCTAAATGAACAAATCTATCTTTGTCACCTATCATATGGTGAGAGCATCCACTATCAATGATCCAATCTATTCTGATGTCTGCTTTGGAAATTAGGGCTAACTCTTCTTCTTCCTTTTCATCTGCAATGTTCATTTCCTCAAGAAACTTTTCGATGTCTCTAAGGGAAATGAATCCAATTTCATCCTCTCCTGAATATTCATCAGTTACACCTTGTTCAACATGGTAACATTGCTTCTTATATTTATGTTTGTGATTAGATCTGAACTTCTTGACTCTTGTGGGACACTTAGATGCAAAGTGACCAATCTTGTTCCATGAAAAACATTTGAATGGAAGTTGTGCTTCATATTTTCCTTTTCCTTTCTTTTCTCTTTTAGCAATCATAGAAATGATATCTTCTAGTTCTTCATCAACTTCTTATTTATCATTACGGCTAGAGATGTGTAAGGATTTCTTACCATGGACTGAGGCTTTGAAAGTTGTTTCACTTTTATGTTCAGTCTTCAATCTTGATATCTCAAATGCAGAGATTTTACTAATCAAAGTCTCTCTCTTGAAGTCTTTTGAGAATTTCATGGTTTCCTCAAGAATACTTATCTTGTTTTCATAGTCTGATGTTAAGGTAGTTAATAACTTGTCCATTATATCTTCTTCTGATATTTCTCCACCATTGTTTCTGATTCTAGAGACTGCTTCATTTATCCGTTGATTGTAGGCTCTAATGTTCTCTTTAGGTAACATATCAAGACTGTTGTATTTCTTTTTCCATCTCTTCCTATGTGAATTCTTTGCTTGAATATCTTTTTGAAACATGTCTTCTAAATACTTCCTTATTGTGTATGCCTCGTCTAATTTCTTGATCTCATAAAATTCACTGTCAAATAGTGCGCTTATAAGGACTTCTTTGGCAACTACATTAGCAGTGAATATATCCTTCTGTTTACTAGTAGCATCATCTCTTGATAGATCTTTGAAAAAGGGAATAACAACTTCTTGTTTGGGTATCTCAGAGATATCAAAACCAACACACTGTAGATGGGTTATCATTTTGTTTTTCCAATCTAGATAATTTTCTCCATCAAACTTAGGGCTCTCTTTTCTTAAGTAAGACATCTAATATACCTTAAGCTTTTAGGCTTCTTCTCCAAGGTACTTGGCTCTTATACCAATTGTTAGAATAGTCCCAAAGGATAGCTAAGAGGAGGGGGTGAATTAGTTATCAGCCAATTTAATTCTTTTCTCTTATTAACTTCAGAATACAATAAAGTAAATACACTTTCAGATAACACAATAGACAACACTTCAATTTGGTTATGGGGAAACCAAATGGTAAAAACCTCAGTGGGAATTAGTACCCACAATTAACAAAACTAGTTTATAGTAATCTATGTTAGAAGATATTTCAACCCTGTTAGGAGTTGTACTTTGCAATGCAATAAGTGTAGTGACCTAATTAAAGGTCTAACCCTGTTAGGAGTCTTTTACAAATAACCTTGTTAGGGGTGAGGACTCACTGTCCAAAATCTCACTGCTTCAATGGTGAAGGATACAACCTTCTGTAGAACAAATAAACACTATATCTAATGATGAACTATAGAGTAGACCTACTGTCTTGATCAGTTCCAATGTATTTTAATCTTCAATTTCTTCTTCACATAGACCCTTGATGAATGAACCACAACTAATATTGTGCTCTGTACATTTTCTATCTCCTTTTGTATAATTCACACTTAGCATATCATAAATGAATTTCTATAATTATCTTCCTCAAAGTAGAAGGTCATGATGGTTCATGGAAACACTTTAACAACATCTTTTTTAGCTTAAATAAGCATGCAAACAATATTAAGTATGTGCAACACAAACTGAACAAACGCAAAACTTCACTAAGTCGGCTTCACCAAATCATCTCAAATAGCATGATCCTGATGTTACATGATAGGCGTGTTTAACCAAACATAGTGAACTCATAACTAATCACTAATATACACACGCATATCCTAAAGATAGGCGAAACCCAAGAAACACATTAAATACGTCGGCTCTGAATAGATACTCTTCCAGAACTGTAACTGCCAATAACAGAATTATACAACTTGACTGAAACATCATATCTGAGTCTGCGTGTATGAATATAACATACTAAACATGTCTACAATCTAAATATATCCACACAAGGTTTGATATAATCATTTTGATAAGTACATATAGAATCACTACTATGTATTATATGTTGTCATCAATGACAAACATACAATCAATCAACTACACAGAAACATATCTCCAACAACATCACCGTAGATTTTTCTATGACTTCCTCATTTATCTAAAAATTTATCCCATTAATGGTGACCTTTCTTTCATTCTAGGTCTTCAAAAATTTTCATCATATCATTTCATCATGGCCTATAAGGTTCTTCATGAAGGGAAGAATCCCTCCCTCTTTGCAAAAGTACATGACCATAGGGTCAAAGGAAAACTCATCCTCAATTTTTTATGGTTTGATCCTATGCCAGTCATCACCCATTTTAGCAAAGACCAAGAAAACAATCCACAACCAAAATTTGGTCAAGCGAGAGTTTCTCATAATCTAGCAGTTGTAGTCACCCACAAAACCAAAAAAATAGAGCACAAGTAGAAAGCAGGGCAGTTCTGAGAAATGATAGAATGAAAACCATAGCTTAGCCTAAAAATCTTGTCACTTTATGAGCCTAAATTATGGTAGTAATTTCCATTTGCCTCATTAATCACCACCCGAGATGCCACTAGGGTTAGTACATGGGAATGACATTGTAAAATGCAAATGTCATCATTTAAATCTCCTCTAAATCTTTTGTAATCCTCCACAATTTTTACTTGTCTCAAAGGCCAATTAATATAACGAGGACACAAAAAATGTACAGAGATGCATCCTGACCACATCAACCTCCTATTTGAAATGAAGGGCCCTCCAGTGAAAGCCATGTATCATTTCAAATTGAAACTAGCGCAAGTGGTGAAAATAAATGAGCCCCTGGGCTCATCCTTTGGCGTCCAAACCAAAAGCTAGTTTTTAAACATCATTGATTTCAATGTTAACATCTCTCATTTCCTGTCTAAGAAGGTCCTGAGTATCCTTGGGAAGATGACTAGTAGCCCTCCAACACCATAACCCATCCAACTATAGAAAAACAATAGCCATGGAGTCTACAACCAAATTACCTTCCCTGTAAGTGTTCCTGATATTGGCCATATAAAGTCATCCCATCAAAACTTTTTTGTTAGATAGAATGGGGTCAACTTTCCATCCAACCAAGGAGTTTCCAGGAAAAACCTCAAAGATAATTTCATAGTCCCCTTCAATTTCAATGCTAGTACAACCCAGACTAATGGAAAAGTTAAGGCCCCATAGGAGAGCCATACCCTCAGTCTGGTTAATAGTATGGTTATGAAGGGGTCCTAACAAAGAAGCCACCATTCTCCCCCAATGATCTTGAATGATACCTCCACCTACCTATAGCACTCCATGGATGGAACCATCAAAATTAATTGTATGCCATGAACGCTAAGGTGGAGACCAGATAGTAGACTTTCTAGCTCTGAGTTTGGTCTTGTCATATCTAGCAAACCCCTTGCCAGTTCCCTAATTTTTAGCAGTTCTCCAATCAGAATCAAAGGGGGACATACTTGGGGTCTTCCAATGGGCATGTTGTCACTGGGTATTGCACCCAAAAGAGCTAAGTATGGAACTTAGCAAACATGTGAAACATTGGAATAATTATAGATTGTGGGGAACCTATAATGGAAGTAGACCTCTGGATTAAGGGTTGGCTTCCCCTTGAATCACCTTAAACTACACTAAAATGTTTTGGAGAAAGGGGAGAGAGAGAGAGAGAGTGCGTGAATTTAAAAACTGGTCTTTTAAAACCTAGGTGATTAACCAAAACTTTCTAGATCCATAGATTGTAAAACACTCACAATATGACATAAACATAAACTAGAACTCACAACTTTATCCAACTTATAGTATTTTTTTCAAGAATAACAAGGTGTAGATTGTAAATGAGAAGGAAATAAATGAATTTCACAACTCAAAAAATTATGAGAGCACACAAATCTGAATTTTTGAAATACTATGTGCTTTCTTAACATCAAATGAACAATATGCCAAGTAAATGATTAAATTAAATTACAATAACATTGATCAAAACTCATTAAATAATTCATAAGACAATAGGAAAAGGAGGATATATACTATGTATTCAACCAAAAGGAGCCGAGGAAAACAATCTGCTTCTCAAAGCTACAAGCATTCAAATCTCAGAGTGAGATAGAATGGAAGAACTACCTATCAAAAAAATGAGAGGGGTATAAATAGGTGAGAACCCCCAAAATCTACATTTCCAAGGATTATGGAAATCACTATGTCTAATTCCACCAAATCTGGAATTGGATGCAAGGATCTTGTTGGAATAGTCCCAAGGATAACTAAGGGGGAGGGGTGAATCAGTTATCAGTCAATTTAATTCTTTTCTCTTTCTTTAATGTAATTTGATATAAAGTAAATGCACATTCAAATAACACAATAGAGTACTCAACAATTTGATTATGGGGAAATCAAATAGGCAAAAACTCTGGTGGGAATTAGCACCCACAAATAATTGCACTAGTTTATAATGATCCCTGTTAGAAGATCTTACAACCCTGTTAGGAGTTGATCTCTAAAATACAAGAAGTATAAAGACCTAGTTAAGAGTGAGGACTCACTGTCCAATAGCTCACTGCTAAGATGGTGAAGGCTACAACCTTTAGTATAAAAGATATAAACTATATCTGGTAAATGAACTATTTGAGTAGACCTACTATCTTGATTAGTTCCAATGAATTGCAATCAACTTCTATTTCTTCACATAGATCTTCAACTTATTCTTTTTGATTCTCTGCTCTTCTCTGGCTTTTCTTCTTCATGACATTTTTGACCCTTAGTGAACATATCTAAACTATGTTATGCCCTGTATCCCTGTCCCTACATTTTGTGTGCAAAATGTTGGGTCCTCCTTTTTTTTCTTTGGTTTGCTTTTGCTTGCGGTTTTGCCTTCTTTCTTTTTCTTTCTTCTCTTTCTCTCTCTAGGGTTTTCTTCCCCGCTGTGTTGTTTTGTTTGTTGGTTTTCTCCTCTGGGTTTCCGATCCCAGAGTTTGTCTTTGTTGGAGGCCTGATTCCAGACTCTGGGATTCTTCGCTATGATGTTCTTAGGAATATCATCACAAGGAATCCCCGGGCCCAGAGTTAGAAGGTTTCGCTCATCTGGGAATTTCCAGAGGAGGAGGATTGCTTTACTGCGGGTATAAATAGAACTTACCTGTCATTTTCACACTTATCGTGATTAAAAATTTAGAGTGAATTAGAGCAATTTTAAAGAAATTAACAAAGCATTTTCAGAGAGTTAGTCATTTTCAAAGCTTAACACCTTCTATCGTTCTCAGGCAAGTACAAGCACTTCGTGGTGGTGATTCTGATAGTTTGACGACTCGGGTTGTTGCAGATTTTCCTCGGTAATCATTCCTCCTCCTCTGCCTTTTGCATTCTTAGGTTCACATTTCTGCCTTCCCTCCTCCCTATTTTTCTTCTGCTTTCTGGTTTTTCTTTGGGTTTGCTTGGTTTTGTTTGTTTTTGTTTTGTTTTGCTTCTCTATCTTGTCTAGTCTGTGGTCTTCTAGTTTTGCCACCCGTTGGTGGGTCGGATCTGCCAGAGGGTTGTTCACCCTCTGTGCAGAATTTGTTTGTCTGTAAAGTCTATAAATTGCGTAAATAATGTAAATGGTTGTATATATTCATTTTTTCTTTGTCTGGTCTTCTCGCGGGTGTCACCCTGGGATGTATATTCATGTATATATGTACATAACTGTATGTAACCCTTGTATATATCTCCTCATTTTTATGTATATATCCCTCATCTCCATGTATATCCTTCTGGGTGGCTTGAAAAGCTGGTCAAGTCACCTGTGCTTCTAGTTTTTGCCTTCGAACTCGCTACGAGGAAGAAAACCACCTGTTTGAAACTCGGCTCGCGACCGGTTTCAAACAGGCGGTTTTCTCACTCCTCCATCAAGGCTGTCAGAGCCTCATTTATTTCCCATGTGCGCAATTAATTCCAGCCAAGTGGCTTTCCCTTTTCACGTGTTCAGATAGTTGGCTCCACCGTCATCGCCATCACATCCATTTAATGCCAATGCACGTGGCGCCCACGTGGGCTTGACAACTTGCTCTTTCGTTCATCTTTGCTAACAGTCATTTCTTTGGACCTTGGGCCTTTTTACCACCACCCATCCTATGTCTTTACCAAGTGTGATAAAATCCCCAGACCCGGATGTGTAATATCTAAAGTTTATAATATGTTTTTCTTTTTGGTTGCCTTTGCATGATACTAACTTTTCAGGAAGGCAAAACATCACGGTAGTAAGTTCCCAGATCCCAGAGTCTCAGATGCAACAATTTTGTATTCTTTAAAGTGACCCGTGTCCCAGTCCCCGAGGCCGACTGGTCACTTTTAGAAGCGGTTAATATAGACTATCAGAAAGTAGTTGGGCACATAAGGAGGCGTTTGCTCAGCAGTTGGTTTTCTGACAGGGTGGTCTTCTCGAGGCGCCGCTCAGAGGTACATCTGGCACGTTGGAGACAAGGCACCACATTTCCCACTTATGAGGCATGTAGCCTTGATCTTCGAGGGACCTACTTCTTTCTTTCTCCTTCCCGGTTCTCTTCCTGATACCGATTCTTTCGCTGTATATTCTTATCTTATTCTTCTAACATGATAGACCTATTCCGTCTCCAGGTCTTGTGTAGGGTGGCATAGGTAGTACCAGCCCCCGGATATTATATTTTATCAAAACTTGATGTAAAATAGGGTTAGGGTTAGAAGAGTTGTATAAATAGGAAAATCGGCCCATTTCCAAGGGTCAGAAAAAATTGATGATTTTGTTGTCCATAGCAGTAGCAAGGTAATTTCTAATTTTAGTTGCAGAGCTCAATGCTCCATTGTTCTGTTCTTGATAGTTAGATGCTCCCCTGGAGCCACCATTGTATCACGCACCAGTGCTTGCTGGACCGAACATTAATGAAGAAGGAAGAATTCTTGGCAATGATGTTGTTGGAATTCCTGCTTCTGAGTTAATGGTATTTCATATTTTAATGTTCTTTATGTCTTTTACTCTGGTATGTTAAAGTAGATTAATGACCTCTTTATTCCTGCTACTGATAAAATGCTAGCTGAAGGTTATGTGTTTCTTTGGTATTTAGTGTAGTTTATCAGAGTATTATCGATGTTCCGGGCATTTTGACATGACTATAGTTAGATGAAATACTTCTAACCCTACAGGATATTTTTATTTTTACTCACTAAGTATAGACGCTTGGGAAAACCTTACTTTGATCGAATCTCTCGAGAAGATGAGTTGAAGAAACCAGCTATCCCCCTCAAAAATAGTCACCTCTCCCAACTGAGCCCCACACCATCGTGACCCGACACCCAGGTGCTTGAAGACCTGGAGGATTTATTTCCCCCAGACAACCTTTACAGGTGAAGTTGGCCGATTTCCCCAGAACCCGGTGACAACTTATGACTGTTGGCAGACCTGGTCAGCAAAACCCCATCAACAGAAACTGGCGCTAGAAGGAGGGCATAAACTTGTCCCCCTCCCAAGATTTTGATTATACATCTGTTGAGGGTTCCCTAAGTTGTAGTTTTAGGAGACAAGCCTTTAGCAGGATTAGGTCTTTTTCCCCAGCTAAATTTGAAAGAGTCCTTAGGTCTGCCCCGAATCCCAGATGGTTTGTCGAACTCAAGCCCCCTGCTCGAAAGAAGCAGACCTCAAAAATCACACCAGCCACTATTGCCTAGGGATCTATTATATCTCTGAATACCCAAATAGCTACTCAACATACAGTTCTCCCAATGGCTACATATTTCAGAAACACTGGGTCCCTAATGGGCACTTTTCCGGGTGCAACCAATGATTTACCCTCTCACCCGGAGAAGATCTGCCTGCGATATGAACACTTAGGCTCACAAACCATGGAAGAAAACCTATAGGAATACAAATATGCCATGAACCGACACCGGATCCAACATGAAGATTTTGTGACCCACATGTTCCCCCTGTCCTTAGGACAAAGCAAGTTGAACTGGTACCTTAACTTGCCTGCCAACTCCATCAACACTTGGCAGGATATGGAGGACGCCTTCCTGGCTACCTTTCGCGTGCATGTGGACCCAGCCTGGTCCCACAGCCAGTTCATCTCCATCTAAAAGGAACCCAATGAACCTCTTGCAGCATTCAACCATAGGTTCCAGCGGGCCCTGAAATAGTGCACGGGCCCCTTCATTCCGTCCCCAGAGGTAACCATACAGACCTATCTTAATGTGATGGACCCCTTCGTTGCCACTCTCCTCTGGAGAACAACCACCGTGGGCGACCAGGACACCTTGTAAAAAGTATACAACCTAGCCTTGGAACTATCCCACGGTCTTAACAAATCCCCTAGTGGGATTGGGCAGAGCACGCCTTTCAATATGATCACCGGCGGAACTGCATATGCCGGGGGATACAACCCCAATCTGGCAATAGGTGCCCCCTCGATGGAAATGAATCCCCCGCCATCTCTGATAGACCAATAGGCACGGTATGTTTACCCCTCCCAGACCCAGATGGCACCGGGTCTGGAAGCCTTCCCTTGGAACCAGCCACAGCAGACACAACAGACTCAGACACAACCGTCTAGAGTGCCATTCTTCTAGTCGTCCACGGCTAGAGGGCTACCGCCCTCAACTGTGGTTAATCCTACTACCTTCCCAGGAAGCCAAAAATAACCACAGCCATCACATTGTGACGCCAACACTCAGTTGATTGCCGAGGTTGAATCCCTCCAGCGAATGTTGTCCACCTTGACCATGGACATGGGCCAACTGAAGGCGGGGTCCTACACACCCCAGAACTCAAATTCCCAGAGAGGGAATATTTTCTCCGGCCAACACAACAACAATTGTGGAGGAAGAAGTTTCAACAATGGGTCTAGGCCCAATCAACAGTAATGGAGTAACAACACGAATATCAGAGGCCCGCCTTCAAGCCAAAACACCAACCAAAATGGTGCTGGACCATCACATTTTACGCCAGTCATAGATTTTTAGCCCATGACTAACTGGTGTAGATTACATGATACAGGTTCCCATAATGAGGTGAATTGTGCCACTTTAGAGAAGGTTATCATGATCTCCCAACTGGACAGGTAGCAGTCGCATGATGCTACCCCTCCAAAGCCTCCTGTCCAAGAAATAACCCATAGTGCCTTCACCTGTGATACCATCTTCTTCAGAACTTCTAGAGAAGATGAAGAAGAATCCAAATTGCAGGGATTCTTTGACGAATCCATTCCGCCCTTCGAGGCCAACGCCTTTACTAACCAACGGGCTCCATACAATACCTGGAGCCAGGCTGGTAAAGGACCAGCTCACACACCTACACCTCCTGTCAAAGACAGTCCTCCTACCCGGAATAGCACAACTGGTCGACCCATACCTCCAAAAGGTCCTAGCCCTAATCAAGCGAAAAATCTCATAGAGGAAAATCACCAGTTCCCCGGAGGAAGATTTGATATTACGAAGGTGTTAGAGCATACCACTACCTCCATTACCTTCATGGAGGTTTTGCTAAATTGTCTCGAGCAGAAGAAGTCCCTTCTGAAGCTCTTAGGGAACCTAGAAGCAGTTAGCCGCCCACCCAAGACCGTCTCCTTCCAAGATGGTAATGCGGCTGTCTTCCGGGGAAACAATGAGGATCCTCCTTTCCTGCTAGGCTTGAACATGTACAGCAAGAATATACATAACTACTTAGTATATTCTGGAGCTTCAGGCAACATCATGCCTTTTTTCATTTGTCAGAAGCTCGAAATCCACCCCACCCCATCTAACAGTGCAGTAATCCAGCTAGATAAGACTGCTATAAAAATGGTGGGGGAATTGAAGAACGTCTGGATACATCTTACCCAGGACCCCAGGATCGCTAGCATCATTGACATCCAAGTGGTGTACATCCCTGAGACCTACGGGATGTTACTGAGTTGGAATTGGTCTAAATCCTTGAATGAATACTTTTTGACCGACTTCACCCACTTGTGGCTTCCATGGGAGGGAGAATCCAATCAGATCTGGGTCGAGAGTGAACCCCGGATGAAACAGGCCCTTACCAAAGTTGGGAGGGTCAATGAATTCCTTTTTGTAGAGACTTCTCTGGGGGTGTACCGACCTCTTGAAATCTTAACATTTGATTTCATCCCTGGAGAGGATCCTGTCGTGCTGCAAAGAGCACAGGACCTAAAAGAAAAGGTGAGAGTTGAAGTTAACTCTCAAGGCACCTCAGCAACCCTTGCCACACTCCTGTCTGGCATTTGGTGTTGAGTGCACTATCAAAAATATTCAGAGAACGAGTGTGAACCATGTCTATCGATCGCTAACCGACAACTTGATACCTTCTGGAATGAACATACAACTGATTCACCAGGACCCAGTACTCCTATGGGATGCACTCCATTGATGTCATTCCCCCTGGAATCACAAATTGAAACGCCTCTAGAGGTAATTTCTACTTTCACACCGGTGGTCCGAGAAGGGGATCCCAAGTCCCCCAGCAATGATCCAAGGAGATCTCCCCCTCCCCAGCCCCAGATTACAAACAATGACTTATGGACCCTTAAGTTTGATGGGTCCCGATCCAAACAAGGCTGTGGGGCCGGGGTAGAATTAATCAACCCATGAGGGAAGTCCTTTCTCGCGTCCTACAAGCTACAGTTTAACTATAAAAACAATGTCACGGAGTATGAGGCTTTGGTTCTTGGACTCTTATTTGCACTAAGGAAAGGTGTCTCCTGCCTCTGGGCTTTGGGTGATTCAAAGTTGATTTTTAAACAAGTCTGGAGTCAATACACATGTCACGACAAAAGGCTGGCTGCATACCGCAACCAGACTTGGAGCCTTATCGAGGATTTTGATGCCTTTGGCATTGACCTCATTCCCCGGTGACAAAACTATGTCTCAGACACCCTTTTCATTTCTGCCAGCACACTTGAGCCAATGGCTGGCTCACGACTGCAGAGATTTTCAGTTGAGATGGTCCCCACCCCATCCATTCTAGACAATGTCACCCATTTTCAGGTTTTTGAGGACGATCAGCATATCCTGGCCTTCATGGTGAATGTTGGTGTCTTTGAAGACCAGATAGTGGAGGAACATGACCATGACAATACTGGGCAGGGTGATGCAGATGATGGGATCATGGATTTGCCAACTAACACCATCCCTAAGGGGATGGTTGCGCTAGAACGAATCTTCAACTCGGACCCTCGGGCCCGTGAGAAGGTGTCATCCCCTTCTGAAGGAGGGAAGTTTGAAAAGGTTAACATCAGCCAGCCTGGTGAAGAAAAGATCATCCATATTGGTACCTCCTACTCCCCTGAGGAAAAGGAGAATATTCTCGCGGTGCTCTGAGAATACATCGACGTAATTGCCTGGGGTTATGAAGACCTAAAAACAAATGATACATCCATCATGACCCATAATATTCCCCTGAAGCCTGATGCTAAGCCATTTTGGCAAAAGAAAAGACCAGTCAACCCCCTGATAGAGCCTCTGATTCGTCAAGAAGTAGAAAAACTGCTGTTAGCCCGGATAATCTTTCCAATCTGGCACACTACGTGGGTTGCCAACTTGGTCCCTGTGAGAAAGAAAAATGGTGAGATCTGCCTCTATGTGGATTTCCAAAATTTGAACAAGGCATCTAAAAAAGATAATCACCCTCTCCCCTCGTTGGATGAGGTGTTTCAGATAGTAAATGGATCCCAGATGATGTCCTTCTTGGATGGGTACTCAGGATATAACCAGGTCATGGTCAAGTATGAAGATAGAGAGAAAATAGCGTTTACCACAAAGTGGGGAACGTTTGCATATAGAAGAATTCCCTTCGGTCTGATCAACATAGGGGCTACATTTCAAAAGGCTATGGACAACACATTTGAAGGCCTCTTCAATCGATGCATAATCATCTACATGGATGATTTGACTATCTTTTCCTGAGACAGGCGCGACCACGCCACCCATCTCGCTCATATATGCAAGAGATGTCACCGGTATGGAATATCCCTCAACCCCAAGAAGTGCATATTCAGGTCACCGAGGGGAAATTTCTAGGGTATATCATCTCTGAGAAGGGTATATCCATCGACCCCGATAGAGTTGAAGAATTGCTAAATTTACAAATGCCTAGCAGCAAGAAAGAGATGCGGTCCTTCTTCGAAAAAATCAACTTAGTGAGATGATTCATTACGGGATTCACAGAAATAGTTAAACCACTCAACGAGATGATGAAAAAGGATACCAAAATTGAGTGGAGTCCAGAAGAAAAGTGGGCGTTCACCCAAATCAAACAAACGATAACGGAGGCAATTGTCTTGGCTAGCCTGGACTATTCCCTTTTGTTTTACATTTATTCATTTGCTTCACCGCATTCTCTTGCGGTAGTGTTGACCCAAAAGGTCGAAGGGGAGGAATGACCAATCACTTTCATGAGTTCTCCCTTCAAGAATGCCGAAGTCTGGTACTCACCACTAGAAAAGCAGGCCTTTGCTCTAGTTCAGGCTATGAAGAAATTATGGCATTATATTCTCTGGAGCAAAGTACATGCTATCATTCTAGACCAGGCCATCAAATCTTTGCTGATACAGAGTGAATTGGGAAAGAGACGGGGGAAATGGATGGCCATCCTCCAGGAATATGACTTAGAAATGCAGCCCATGAAGATAGTCCGAGGCCAAGGACTAAGTCGAGCAATAGCAGAAGAGACTCCACACATAGAATGTCAGACTTACACAGTGGATTCCATTACCCAAGATTCGTGGTATACCAGTTTGGTGTACCTGTTACTAAACAACAAATGCCTGGAGGGGTTACCTCCCCACAAACACTGTTCTCTATGGATGAAAAGCACCCACTTCATGATAAAAAATTTTGCGCTTTACCACAGAAACTACAAAGGAGTTTACCTCTGGTGCATCGATAGAGACCAAGCTATAAAAATAATCAATGAATTCCATGGACAGTTTGGAACCGGGCATGGCTCAGCCGATGCCACTGCCCATCAGATCCTTCAGACCGGATACTATTGGCCCTATATATTCATGGATGTTTACGCTCATGTTAGGAAATGCCATACTTGTCAAACTGTAGTGCATCGGGAGCATAACCCAGCCATGCCTTTACAACCAGTCTACGAGGCTAGACCCTTTGCCTAGTGGGAATTTGACTTCATCAGAGAAATCAACCCCAACTCATCTGCCAACCACTGATACATCCTTACTGCCACTGATTACTACACTCGGTGGTCTAAAGCTATACCTTGCAAAAACAACATGGCAGACGTAGTTATTAAGTTCTTGGAAGAAAACATCGTCACACAGTTTGGAATGCCCTTTGCTTTGGTATGTGAAAATGGTCCGGCATTTTCTTCAGCACAGCTACTCGAATGCACCTACAACCGGAAGATCACACTGAAGTTCTCCAGAAACTATTATCCCCAGGGAAATGGCGTTGCTGAATCAACAAACAAAAATCTACTTGAAGTGATCAAACATTTGCTAGAATAGAATCCCGGGGATTGGCACCAAAAGCTGAAATTCACCCTCTGGGCGGATCACATTTGTATTAAGGCAGCCCTGGGAACATCCCCGTTCCATCTGGTTTATGGCCAGAACCCTGTATTCCCAGTTAATTTATAGATCCTAGTATTATAGCTTATGCGAGAATTCAACAACAGGGACAACATCATGGAGGTTCGACTCTTGAATCTGGTGCAAATGGAGGAATAGCGAGCCGCAACCCTAGAACATTTCACGCGTCACCAGGCAGTGGTAAAATGATGGTTTGATAGGAGAGCCCAATACAAGGCTTTTCACATTTTGGATCTGGTCTTGTTGTGGGACAAGGCCCAGGAAAAGAAAGGAAAGCACACCAAGTTCCAAAGGCTCTGGCTGGGACCATACTTGATCTCAGAAATCTGTGGGGCAAATACTTACCGCCTTAACACCCTGACTAGGGAACCTGTCGCATTGCCCGTTAATGGGTAGTTTCTCAAACACTACTTCAAGTAGGGTAAGTTTTTCTAAAAGTTGTATTATATGTAAAGCCTCTCGCTTGTAAATATCCCCTTCAGGTGCCTCGTGCGAGGCACCCTACCTTGTAACTAGTCTTGCCGACTGTCCTCCGGGATAGTCCTCTTTTGTTGTTTTCATTTTCATTTTTGGTTTTCTTTGGTCTCAACATTTTGTCCCGCCTTGTAGGAACAGGAATGCTTCGCATAACTCTGGCCTCCGGTGCAATGTCTACGGCATGGTGAACTTTAGAATCTGTCTTTAACATGGTGGAATCAGTCCGGTCTCCGGGGTTGTTTCATAGGACATTGCACATTTTGGGCAATCTCTATTAGGTGTTCTCTCTGGGAGTCTGGCAATCAGTGAACAAAATAATAATACAAGGAACAAGTAATCGGACACACTATGGGTAGATCAGTTGTACTAGTTGGTTGACCCACTTCTGAAAATCTAAAGAAATTCTCCCCGGGTCCAGAGTTT
The DNA here is from genome assembly GCA_018584345.1 of Thuja plicata. Classification (NCBI taxonomy): domain Eukaryota; kingdom Viridiplantae; phylum Streptophyta; class Pinopsida; order Cupressales; family Cupressaceae; genus Thuja; species Thuja plicata. The sequence continues at coordinate 409,197 of MU226428.1, read as the reverse complement.
TATCCTCTCTTCAAATATCTAAACGAAGGTGGATAGGTGAAAGAAGTAACACCATTAAAATTAGCTAAGCCTAAGCTTAATGGTGAAAGAAGTACCACCTTCCCCACCCAAAATCAAATAAAATAACAAGAGGAAAAGCAAGATAAAACTTTGGTCTCCGGGGGAAACAAGCAAATTGATGACTGGTTCGATGTGATTAGTACCCCTTCTCTATTCCTCCCAAAGGTCATCGGCTTGATTTACTTCCCAAGCACATATAGCACCACTGATGAAGGACTACAGACTGACTCCTGTGGGGCTAGATTCTCTCAGATATGTTGCTCTTCTCCTGTCAGACACTTCAAAGAGCGGTTTGTTCCTGCTTTGCGAAACCAGAGATTCTATAGTTCTCAAATGCGCTAGGGCATTTGTCCCAGATAGTCGCCATTTGTTATGCCCTGCATCCCCATCCCTACATTTTGTGTGCAAAAGTTGGGTCCCCCTTTTTTTTCTTTGGTTTGCTTTTTCTTGCGGTTTTTCCTTCTTTCTTTTTCTTTCTTCTCTTTCTCTCTCCAGAGTTTTCTTCCCCAGTGTGTTGTTTTGTTTGTTGGTTTTCTCCTTTGGGATTCTGGTCCCGGAGGTTGTCTTTGTTGGAGGCCTGATTCCGGACTCTGGGATTCTTTGCTATGATGTTCTTAGGAATATCATCACAAGGAATCCTTGGGCCCGAAGTCTGGAGGTTTCACTCGTCTGGGAATTGCCGGAGGAGGAGGATTGCTTTACTGCGGGTATAAATAGAACTTACCTGTCATTTTTACACTTACCGCGATTAAAAATTTAGAGTGAATTAGAGCAATTTTAAAGCAATTAACAGAGCATTTGTAGAGAGTTAGTCATTTTCAAAGCTTAACACCTTCTGTCGTTCTCAGGTAAGTACAAGCGCTTCATGGTGGTGATTCTGATAGTTTGATGACTTGGGTTGTTAGAGAGTTTCCTCGGTAATCATTCCTCCTCCACCTTCTGTGTTCTTAGGTTGGCATTTCTGCCTTCTCTCCTCCCTTTTTTGCTTTTGATTTCTAGTTTTTCTTTGGGTTTTCTTGGTTTTGTTTATTTTTGTTTTGTTTTGCTTCTTTGTCTTGTTTGGTCTGTGGTCTTCTGGTTTTGCCGCCCATTTGTGGGTCGGCTCTGCCAGAGGGTTGTCCGCTCTCTGTGCAAAATTCATTTGTCTATAAAGTCTGTAAATTATGTAAATAATATAAATGGTTGTATATATGTGTTTTTTCTTTGTCTGGTCTTCCCGTGGGCGTCACCCTGGGATGTATATTCATTTATATATGTACATAACTATATGTAACCCTTGTATATATCTCTTTTTTTTCATGTATATATCCCTCAGCTCCATGTATATCCTTCCAGGTGGCTTGACAAGCTGGTTAAGTCGCCTGTGCTTCTGGTTTTCACCTTTGAACTCACTTCGAGGTAGAAAACCACCTATTTGAAACTCAGCTCGCGACCGGTTTCAAACAGGCAGTTTTATCTCTCCTCCATCAAGGCTGCCAGAGCCTCATTTATTTTCCATGCATGCAATTAATTCTAGCCAAGTGGCTTTCTCTTTTCACGTGTTCAAACAGTTGGCTCCGCTGTCATCGCCATCACATCCATTTAATGCCAACGCATGTGGTGCCCATGTGGGCTTAACAACTTACTCTTTTGTTCATCTTTGCTAACGGTCATTTCTCCGGACCTCAGGCCTTTTTACCACCACCCATCCTGTGTCTTTACCAAGTGTGATAAAATCCCCGGACCCGGATGTGTAATATCTAAATTTTACAATATGTTTTTTAATTTTTGGTTATCTTTGCATGATACTAACTTTTTAGGAAGGCAAAACATCACGGTAGTAAGTTCCTAGATCCCAGAGTCTCAGATCCAACAATTTTGTATTCTTTAAAGTGACCTGTGTCCCGGTCCCCGAGGCCGACTGGTCACTTTCAGAAGCAATTAATAAAGACTGTCAGAAAGTAGTTGGGCACATCAAGAGGTGTTTGCTCGACAGTTGGTTTTCTGACAGGGTGGTCTTCTCGAGGCGCCGCTCAGAGGTACATTTGGCACGTTGGAGACAGGGCACTACATTTCCCATTTATGAGGCATGTAGCCTCGATCTTCAAGGGACCTACTTCTTTCTTTCTCCTTTCTGGTTCTCTTCCCGAGACTGATTCTTCCGCTGTATATTCTTATCTTATTCTTCTGACATGACAGACCTATTCCGTCTCCAGGTCTTTTGTAGGGTGGCGCAGGTAGTACCGGCCCCCAGATATTATATTTTATCAAGACTTGATGTAAAATAGGGTTAGGGTTAGAAGAGTTGTATAAATAGGTAAATCGGCCCATTTCCAAGGGTCGGCAAAAATTGATGATTTTGTTATCCATAGCAGTAGCAAGGTAATTTCTGGTTTTAGTTGCAGAGCTCAATGCTCCATTGTTCTGTTCTTGATAGTTAGATGTTCCCCTGGAGCCACCATTGTATCACACACCAGTGCTTGCTGGACCGAACATTAATGAAGAAGGAAGAATTCTTGGCAATGATGTTGTTTCCATTCCTGCTTCTGAGTTAATGGTATTTCATGTTTTAATGTTCTTTATGTCTTTTACTCTGGTATGTTAAAATAGATTAACGACCTCTTTATTCCCGCTACTAATAAAATTCTAGCTGATGGTTATGTGTTTCTTCGGTATTTAGTGTAGTTTACCAGAGTATTATCGATGTTCTGGGCATTTTGACATGACTATAGTTAGATGAAATACTTCTAACCCTGCAGGATCTTTTTCTTTTTATTCACTAAGTATAGACGCTCAGGAAAACCTTACTTTGATCGAATCTCCAGAGAAGATGAGTTGAAGAAACCAGCTATCCCCCTCAAAAATAGTCACCTCTCCCAACCGAGCCCCACACCGTCATGACCCGACACCCAGGTGCTTGAAGACCCAGAGGATTTATTTTTCCCAGACAACCTTTACAGGCAAAGTTGGCCGATTTCCCCAGAACTCGGTGACAACTTATGACTGTTGGCAGACCCGGTCAGCAAAACACTGTCAACAAACTGCTATATGTATCTTCACCAAGGATAAGGTCACGACGGTATCTGGAAACACTTCATCAACTTCCTTGTCAGCTCAACCAAGTATGCAATAAAGATTAAGACCGCACAACTCAGACTGAATAGATGCGATGATTCACAAAGTTGGCTTCACCAAATTAACTCTCACATCAAGATTCTATTGAACCATGTTTAGCACCTTTGGATAATTATCTTTAACTCATAACTAAACATGAATAAAAACACACATATCTTGAAGATAGGAGCATCTCAAGAAACACTATATTAACGTCGGCTCCTTAAAAGATAAACTTCAGAAACTGTAACTACCATAATTGATTAATCATAACTCAACTGAAACTGTATATTTGACTCAACGTGAATGCACCTAGTAACTAGAACATGTATACACCATGGAAATATATATGCATAGATCTAAAGCATTTGTACTGAGAATTACATATAGGATACCTATTGTATATTTTATGTTGTCATCAATGGAAAACATACAATCAATTATTTACATAGAAGCAAATCTCCAAAAATCTCCCCCTTTGACATTGATGGCAACATATGATATCATCAACTCAAAGTGTCTTCCTTTATTTTTCAATCTTCTCAATATCCTCATCAAAGGTTCCTCTTCACTGCTGCTACTCTGTATACTCCCCTAGAGTATATGCTCCCCCTTACTAATACTCCCACTTTGACATCAATGACAAAGGGTGTTAAACACCACTAAGCACATGTACTACTCCAAAAGTAGAGTAGTCAACAATTCATCAGTCACCAAGGACTGATGTTCTTGCTGTAAGTTCTAATCAGACTAAGGAAAGGGAATTACTTCCAACTTCTCCCTGAGATACTCAAAAGTATCTTTTGATAGAAGCTTTGTAAAAATATCTGCTAGTTGTTCTTTTGTGCTTACATATTCCATCTTTACTTCTTTTTCTGCAAATTTTTCTCTTAGGAAGTGGTATTTGATGTCAATGTGTTTTGTCTTTGCATGCATCACATGGTTATTTTACATATTGATAGTACTAGTGTTGTCATAGTGAATAACAATAGGATAATCAATCTGAATACCAAAGTCCTTAATCATCTATTTGATCTAAACCTTTGTTGAATAATTTAATGCTGCTACAATATACTCAGCTTCTATTGTTGATTGAGAGATAAAATTCTTCTTTTTACTTTTCCAAGTGACCAACCTGTCTCCAAGAAATACTACTCCTTATGTGATCTTTCTATCTATTGATGGGACTTTTGTGACTAGGTCTGCCAACAGAGATAAGTTGTCACTGGGTACCAGGGTACCAGCCAACTTCTCCTGCAAAGGTTGTTCAAGGAAATGAGATTTCCCGGGCCTCCAAGCATGTAAGAGTTGGGTCTCAACAGTGTGGGGCTCAGTTGGGAGATGTGACTATTTTTTGAGGGGGATAGCTGGTTATCTTCAACTCATTTTCTCTGGGGATTCAAGTAAGTGGGGTTTCCTGCAAGTGCATTTTCAATTTTAAAAAATAAAATTCAAAAGATACTGCAGAGTTATAAATATTTCATCTACCTATAGTTATACTAAATGTTCAAGAAATCAACAATGCTCTAACACACTACACTAAATACCGAAGAAACATACAACCATCAGCTCATATTTTAGCAGTAGCAAAGGAAAGGAGGTCGTTAATCTATTTTAAGTATCAGAACAAAGGACATGAAGAACATAAAGCATAAAATACCATTAAACCAGAAGATAGAATGCCAACAACATCATTGAGAAAAATTTTCCTTCTTCATTAACATCTCTTCTAGCAAACACTGGTGCATGGTACAATGGTGGCTCCAAGGGAGCATCTAACTATTGAAAACTTAGAAACTATAGAGCATTAAGCTCTGAAACTAAGAACTAAGAAAAATAGATTGCTATTAACTGTGGACTACAAAATCATCAATTTTAGCAACCCTTGGAATGAGGCTAGACTTATTATTTATACACATCTTTTTATCTAACCCTACACATCTTTCTATCTAACCCTAACCCTAACTTATTTCACTTTACAATAAAATACGTTATCTAGTGGCCGGTACTACCTGCACCATGTTACAAAAGACCTCGAGATGGAGAAGGTTTGACATGTTAGAAGAATAAGACAAGAAGAATGGAGTGGAAGAATCAACCTTGAGAAGAGATCCAAAAAGGAGAAGGAAGAAATCTGATCCCCCAAGGATCAAGGCTACATGCCTCATAAATGGGAGGGCGACGCCCTATCTTTGATGTGCCAGGTGTATCTTTGAAATGGCACCTCAGGAAGACCATCTGTTAGAAAACCTCTTTCTTATCTGATGTGCCTTGTGGTTACCTACCTTCTGACAACCTTTATTAACTTCCTTGAAAGTGACCAGTTGGCCTTGGGGACCGAGACACGGGTTACTTAAACAATACAAAATGTAGGATCCAAAATTCTAGGATCTAGGAACTTGTGGAAGGAATAAAGAATTCAAAACATTTTCCCTAAAAGTTTTCTCCAGCCCCTAGAGAATCTTTATTGTTCCTTGTTATTATTGAAGGTCTAGAGGAGATAGGAAATCCCATCTTCATCGATGTCTCTAAGGCCAGCCCGTCGGTACTTGGCCAACTCAATCTATTCTCCCAGATCTGGAACATTTCCCTTAAATTATTCAGCCATCTTTTTTGTATCATGACCTTTGAGCACCATGCAAGTTATTCATGTCATTTTTGCTCCATCTATCCCCTCCAGGGATTGATACCTTGATTCCATTAATTCATCAAACTTCCCCAAAACATATTCCTCTAGCATGCATGTGTCTATGCTAAATGGATCAGCTCTGGAGACCTTCAAAATAAAATACTTGTATAAATTGAAATAATATTGGACTACATTGACCTTATCATGCATAGTCCCCACTAGTTGCTTGATTACTCCCAATGTGAGGTCAAGTCTAGAGTGTTGGGTCCTCACAAAATCAAATGATTCTTCTCCTAAAATTCTAAACTCGGAGACAATCTCTTCTCCGAGGCCAATGAGTTCTTCTAACTCAACCTTACATGCCTCATAATTATTGATGTCCCCCACCCATATGGTCATGGTGGTTTTGGCCTGGTGTAGGACATGGCGGGCTGCATATAGATCTAGGAGGGTAGACACTAGGAAATGCTAGACATTTCCCAACTGTAAGGCAACCCATTCATCAACCACTTGGGCCTTCTTCTTCATCACCCATAATGAATCTATATGACTTTGAGGAAGTGATGCATCTAACATAGAGGCCCCTAGAGGAATAAAAACAATGGGTCGGGCCAGCTCAGTCAACAGTCCCATGAGGTTTAAATTTTTCTCTTTCTTTGCCTTGAACTTTTGAGCCTCTTTCTCGTAGAGAGCCTCCACTACCTTGGCTGCTTCTTTCAATAGGTCCAATTCACCCTATTTTCCTCTCTTCCCTAATGATATCTCTGTGACATTATAATCTCTAGCCTCAGCCATTGCCTCGTCTGCATTTGGGGAAGGTGTCATGATTACTATGATTGTTTCTCTGCCCGGCTCAGTCCAAAGAGTATGAACTATCCAGGCTTTTTTAGTCTTTGGCAGGTTTTGTGCCTAAGCCATCATCTCCACCAAAGAAAGATGGGCTTTGGGTGTTTTTGGGGCCTTTATCTTCTAAGATTATACTAACCACTGTGGTGATAGGGGTGGCTTGGTAGCCAAAATTTTCTCTTGTGATTTATCCCTGATATCCTATTGTTCCCCTTCAACAGTATGAGCCTCTTCTGGCTCCTTCCTTGTATCTTTTGACTCACTAGTGACATTTTCTCTGGTGGTTCCTACATCTTTTTCCCCACTAGCTATATCCTTGGAAACATTTGGATCTTCATTGGTTGCCCCAAGGTTCTCTTCTTTGTCTTGTTGCTGCTCTTCTTTAGCTTTTCTGGCTGGGATGTTCTCTCCTATTGATATATCTTTTGGTAGTGGGGGAGGCAATGGACCAAGATTCAATGTTTGGGATGCAGTGATTACCTCCCCAAATGTTTCCTTTGGGAGTGGCATCTAGAACATAGCAGTTGGGGTCACGGTTGTTCCCATGGGTCCATTTTCTCCAACCGATGCCACTTGTTCATTTTGCGTTCATTGGCCTGAAAATCCCATATCTTGTATTTTTGGGACTCTGAAGGTATCCACCTATTCCACCCCCTTTTCTTCTTCTATTTGTGCTTCCTATCCTCGTGCAGATTCCTATTCTAGGAATTCCTCCTGCGTGGCAATTTCTTCCACTGGCTGTATGATGTCTCCCTTCAAATTCCCAAATTTGTCAATCCTAAATACATCATCAAATTCTTCTTGAGGGGGAGGTTTGTCCAGGATGTGAACATGCTCTGGTTCTTTCTCTAGCTCTGGGGAGTCAAAAGAAACAATTTATACATGTGGGATCTATGGCATCCCAAGCTCCAGTTCTATCTTTGGCTTTGGATTGAGCCTTTTCTTTGAATTGGTAACCAAAGGAGGCCTCACATTCCTTGGGACCACCTGCTCCTCTTCCACATCCATTCCTATTTATCTGACCATTAATGTTTCTAGTGAAGGGGAAGAGGGAGAGTGGATAGGTCCAGTCATGAGCACTGGAGTGGCCAACCATGTGATTAATTTATCCTTCATCTGCTAGGTGGATACCAGCAATTGTTTCAGTTTCTCTTTTATGGAGGTCTCCTACAAGATTGGTTTCCCCATTATTCTATTTCCTCTATCCTCTCCTTGTGAAGAGGTCCTGACCCTGGAGGAGGTTCCGGCCCTAGAAGTCAACTTCTGTACCATTGGGCCAACCCTTCAGGTGCTCTCAGGGCATACCCTTTTAAATTATTCATGGCTACACTCGACCATGTTGTGAGTGATTTCCTTAATGGTAGGCCCCTCCTAGGAATTCCAGTCTATCAGTGGGAGGGCCATCTTATCGACTCCCCTTGCCTTGTACTGGGGATCTATCATGGGGCCAGTGTCTAAGAAGTCATCGGGAAATTTCAGGAGCTTCAATCTTTCCATCATCCCCATGGTCATCCATACGTAATGCTAGCTCTAGACTTCAGCATCACCCTGGAAATCTTCCTAGAAGTCCTCCATGTGAAATTGGTGGGGCTTTGATGCTCGGGGAAGTGCCAATGCAATTTTTCCAAGCGGATCAAATTTTTGTGCTAGATATAATTATGCCAAGTTTAGGCTCTTGAGCTCGCTGTTTGCCTCTTTGGAAGTGGCTAGAATACACAAGTAATTCCCACAAGTGATTGGGAATCGAACATTCATCAACTTTTTTAGATTGTATAAGGCGTGCAACTCTAGCATTTGTCTGCAATATTCTAAGAGGATTATCTTGTTCCCACAATGTTTGGGCAACAAGTAAGGTTTCCCAGAGAAGCTAGTTATCCGTATGTAGGTATGTTATTGGAATTAGATGTAGTAATGGCCATAACTTCTGACCAGATCCATTGCCTCCTTGGAGAGGTGGTACCCTGCATCCCAGGTAGGCATGAGAAGATTGTAGTAGATGAAGGTGTCGTTCACTTGATAGAAGCTGGGAAAACTAGCCTCCCATTGAATTTGTGGGAAATAATCCCAGGGATCATTTTGACCTAGGCTGATCCCAATACACCTGATGTGAGTAGCCTATTGGTGATGGGCCATTGCTGTGCTAAGGCCCAGAGAACATAAGAGGTCATATAGAATTTGTGCTTCTAGGCCACCTGAAGGAACTGGGAGTCTACATGATTAGAAATAATAGCATCCCAATCAAAGTATTGCTCGCTGATGGAGATGCCAAGAAAAAATTAGTACATCCACCCTAGAACTCTCAAGCATGGGGTTGCCCAAAGATCTAGCATAGTGTTATAATCCCCATCTGGATACTTTCTTTGAACTCAGATCGAGGGATCTCTAATTTCATTTTATTGGGGTCCCTCTTTGGAGTCTTGAGCCAATGGTTTTTCATATATTTCAAGGCCATGACTTCTAGCTACTAAAATTTCCCTAAAGCATCATATCAGGTAACGATGGCTAGATCATCAAACTGGGGAATCCCCAAACATACCCAAAAATTTGCAGCGTTGAGAGACACCATGGGGGTGGTATATCCGGTCAGGACCAGGGGGTGAGCATGATGACCCAGACAGAGGAGTTGTAATGTGCTACAAGGGTGAGAATAAGCTCTAGGTCCTGCACCAAGCATGGGAAACAAGAATTCTTTAGGATCCCAGAATCCCCAATGCTGATCACCAATGGATCCCCAGACTACCATTGAATAAACATTATCTTAACCAGGGCCTGTATCTCAGCCCACATTTCAATGTTGGTGTTGGTAATCAACTAGACCTGGGACTCGATCTTTGATCCCATAACAACATTTTCTTTCAGATATTTCATGCTGAGGGACAATTTTTCTAAGGCCCTCTCAATTTTGGATCTAACAGCTGTCCTGGTGACCGACATGGAGGGGAGCTCTAGACTCCCAGGTGGTGAAGATATAGAAGCCTGAGACATAGTGAAGGTATGTTGCTTTGAAAACCTGCAAGGCAAGGTGACCATTAGAATTCATAGATAAATAATATTCTAGGATCCGAAGATCTTACCATTGAGGCAGGTCCTTAGCCTGAAAAGTTAGTTTTGGGTTCAAAATCCTGAAAAAAATAGATATATATATATATATATATATATATATATAAAATGCAAACTTAGAAAATTAATCGCTATCTGGGTGCGGGGGTTTCCACATACTTAATGGAAGTAAGATGTAGGTTGGTGAAGATGAAAGTTCCAGGGTCTGGAAAACTAACCGTTGGAAGATATGAGTGAAAAGTCATCTGTCAAGCCCACATGGGAATCACGTGGCTACACAATAAATGGGGAGTTATGGAAATAGTGGTGCCAACTATCCAAATGCACCAAAAGTGAAGGCCACTTGGGAAATCTTGAATGCATGTGTGGGACATAAATGAAACATAAAGGATGGTTGATGGAGGACAAAGAAAACTACCTGGTTGAAACGAGTCAAGAGCCAAGCTTCAACCAGGCGGTATTCTACCTAGAATGAGCTTACAAACTTGGAAAAAACAAAGATGAATCACGGTGAGCTTGACGTGAGACTAGATGAATATACACAAAATATACACCTAATTATAGTACGATTGAATGATATACACATAGAAAACAAAAGGATATACATCATATACACCAAATTTACAGCAGAAAAAAAAATGTGGAATGACTACCCTATACAAAACAACGTAGAAAATATACAATATCTTACACCACACAAAGGGAAGACAACCCTCTAGTAGAGCTGACCCACCAACAGGTGACAAACTAGACAATGAGGATGCAGAGCAAAATAGAAACAAAACAAAGCAGAAATGCAAACAAAACACAACAATAAAAGGCAGAAAAATGAAAGAACAAACCAGGAACACCAACCTAGAACCCAAAGAAGGGAAAGGAAGGAAAGGCACTTTGGACACTCTGTAATAGTTTCCACCTTCAAATTATCACCAACTAGCACTGAAAATCAATTCTTAATCGCCTACCAAGCTCAGAGTAACTCACACTTAATTCTCACTCAAATTGCCTATGAGTCGCTCTAAAATTGCCTAAGTGTTTTTTAATCACAGTAACTGTGAAAATGACAGGTGATTTCTATTTATACCCAAGGTGAAAAGAAATTTACCTTGTTTCCACAAACTCTAGAACACGCAGACTTCTGGACTCCGAGCCCGGGGATTTCATGCGACCATACCCTCTTACAAAAATAAGATATCATGGCAGGGAATCCTGGAGTCCAGAGTTCAGATCCTAGAAAAGAAACAACCAACTCTGGGACTGGGTCCTAGAAACATGAGGGACAAAAACACAAAGAAAAACCAACACCGCAGGAAAGAAAACCCAGAGAAGAAAAACAAAGAAACGAAGGAAAAAAGACAAGGCAAGAGCCAAAAGCAAAAACAAAGGGGGACCCAACATTTAGCACACAAAATGTAGGGACGGGGATGTAGGGCATAACACTGTCATCAACACAACCTCACCAATCTGCATCTATATACACATGAAGTTGTATGTTCTCTGAGTTAGGATACCATAAACCATAATCTATAGTTCCGTTTAGGTATCTGAATATTCTTTTTATTTCCATTAGATGATTTTTCTTGGGTTGAGCTGCAAATCTTCCAACAATTCCAATTGCATTAGAAATGTCAGGTCTAGATTGAGTGAGATATATGAGTTTTTCAATCATGTATTTGTATAGGGTCTTGTCAACTATTGTGGAATCATCATATTTAGAAAGCTTGCATCCTGTTATTATGGGGGTACTTACTGGTTTTCAATCTTCCATATTGAAGATGTTCAATATCTCCTTCACATACTTAGACTGATTTATGAATATGCCTTTGTCAGTTTGTTTTACATTCAATCCAAGAAAGTATTTGATAGGTCCAATCATTCTCATTTCAAATTCACTTTTCATTTATTTGGTGAATTTTGTACTAAGTTTTTTATTACCTCCAAAGATAATGTCATCAACAAAAATAGCAACAAGTAGTAGTCCTTCATCTGTCTCTCTTATAAATAAATTATAGTCTGCTGCTCCTTTTCTGAATCCTATCTTTGTTAATTAACCACCCAGTCTCTCATACCATGCTCTTGGGGCCTGTTTAATTCCATAAAGTTCTTTCTTTAATCCACATACCATGTCTAGTTTATCTGAAAGTTTGAATCCTCTAGGCTTCTCTATGTAGACTTCTTCAACACTTAAGGGTTAAATCTGTGAAAGTAAGCATACCTCTTCATCAATGGTGGAACCTTTTTCTCTAGATCTTGTCAAGACTTTTGTGCTCTGATCTCCAATGATATCTTCCTTAGAGTGGTATTTGGATGTGTACCTTGAGTTCTTAGGAGTGATACTTTCATCTGTGATCTGTGATTCTTCTTCACTTGGTTCAAGATTGTTACATGAAACATTAATACAATCAAACATTTCTTCAATAACTATGTCCTTATTTATGGGTATGGGCTCATCTTCAATCATGGGAGCATCATCATAATATCTTTCTTGAATCATAAACTTCTCATCAATCATCACATGATTACTTTCAATGATCTTCCTTAATCTTAGATTGAAACATCTATAGGCTTTGCTTTTAGTAGAGTAACCAATAAAAATACCTTCATCGCTTCTAGCATCAAACTTACCAATAATATCATCTCTCTTGATGTAGAACTTGCTTCCAAAGATTCTAAAGTATTTTATAGTAGGTACATTACCAAACCAAAGTTCATAAGGTGTCTTGTCTGTGTGTGGTCTCAATTGTATTCTATTGATAGTGTAAACTGTTGTATTGATTGCATCTCTCTAATAGGTATGGGAAACCTTTCCTTCAATCAAGATAGTGCACATTGTGTCAAGTATTATCTTGTTCCTCCTTTGTGATATCCCATTCTATTGAGGGGTTATGGGTGCACTTAACTATCTTTTGATTCCATGTTCTTCAGAGTAGTCATAAAACTGGTCAGAGGTGAATTCTCCTCCTCTATCAGATCTTAGACATTTTATCTTTAATCTAGATTCATTCTCAACCTTAGCTCTGAATACTTTGAACTTCTCAAAAGCTTCATATTTTTCTTTTAAGAACACAACCCAAATCATCCTTGAGAAATCATCAACAATAAAAAAAATACCCTTCTTTGTAGTAAGATCTTGTTTGAGTAGGTCCACATAGGTCTGTATTTCTCAGATCTAATTTGTTTTGTTTGCTCCTGAATGAGGTCTGTTGTCACTGAGGTTTGCACCCTTGCTGAAAGCTTCTCTAACAGCAACCTAGTGAAACATGGAATCAACCTCCAAGCTGTGGGACTTGAACTACGAGGTTGAATCTCCGGAGAAGGCCGGCTTC
>MU226428.1:336334-372445 GCA_018584345.1 Thuja plicata | reverse complement strand
TGAATGGATGCTTTCTTGAAATCTTGCTTGCTTGCTTGTTTGAACTTCACTTGATAATGCTTGATCTCAATTAGGAATGCTAGATGCTTGATTAGAAGACTTAGAGAAAATGAGAGAGAAAGCTTCCTTTTTATATGAAATTAGGGCACAATCTTTCAAGGAGGCCTACATAGGAGAATTAAATTCCCACTAAAGCCTTTACCCCTAGGAGAGGACCTATATTAAATATAATTTAGGAATCAACGCTTTGGAACCTGAAACAGTCGACTTGGAAGCGGGAAATACTTTTTGCAAAGGCCGACCTCCAAAATTTGTGAGACCCCGAGATCTGAACCCTAGGTCAAGGTCAAGGTCGACCCTGACCTAGGTTAGGGTCAAGGTTGACCTTGACCTAGGTCAGGGTTGAGGTTGACATAGGCCTAAAAGGTCGACCCTGACCCTAAAGCCCAGAATCACCAGTCTGCAATTCAGAATGCAGAAATCAGGCTAAACAGGAGTGGAAAGAGGGATAGAATAGGGAGGAAGCCATGTCAAAATCAGGAACCCATTCAAGGCACTTTTCATGACCCCAAACCACTTACTTAGAAGGCTAAACATGTCTACAATGGAAGTGCTTCCATTTTTCGACTATACATTTAGCCCCCACTTTAGCAAGAGTATGAGCTCAACACAAAATCTTGGTAAAGGAGAATATACAGAAAAGATAATCTTATTGAAATCAAAAGGGATAAAGAAACCCTCAAGCCCCCAAGGGACTTAAGTTTTTATCAAACCTGAGATCACGATAAGAGAGACATCACTTAGTTAAGTAGAGAGAGAAAAGGGTGTGATTATCTCGCCCAATGAGAACTTATATATCATTATGAACCACACAAAAGGCATAACTGGAAAGATGGAATTGAACTGCCTAGTGAATGTGGCTACTCACTAGTCAACCCATCAGGGAGATCCGTTCTTAAAGGGATCAGATTATTGGAAACTGGTGGGATCAAGAGAACTGTGTAAATTTTAAACTGGAGGGATCAAGGGATCCTAAAAAAAAAGTAAAAATGTGACCATGCTTTAAGGATTAGCTTCTTTTAATACATAAAGGGAAAAGTTTTGAATCTTTGAAAACTATTTTGAACATGCGTGTGTGCAAAAAGTGAGTAGAGTGTATGCCCGCACATTAAAGTCATTGCTAACACTTTAACAAGAGCAATGATTTTAACGAAAACATAAGCAACTTTACGGATTACATTTCCACTGCGAGATGCCCCCAAAGGAAGACAAGTCAAGGGAAATAAAACATAAACATACATAAGAACACAAAAGGGATCTACCTTATGTGGGGTCAGTATGATCATAAGATAACATATATATAGAAATATAATATTATTTCAAATGAATTAACATCATTCCCCAAAGAAAGTAGAACTACAATCACAAAGGAGGAAAGAAACTTAAGAATTACGAAGAGGAATCTTTTCAGACCAAAAAGAATTAGTGCTACCATGTCGTAGATCTAGAAAGATTATACAAGGAACACAATTACAAACAATAGCACAAGTACTACATAACATAAAACAACATATAGAAGAATTTAGATACATATAGAGGAATTGAACAACAGTCTTGATTCTTTTATCACCTTGCACCAACAGAGTAATAAGGGTCATGTAAAAGAATCTAACAAACATATTACGGGGGAAGCACAATACAACATACAAACACAAAAAGGGCTACCATAAAGGATGAGCCAATCAAGCATGTTGTCAACCCTCCCCATCTTGGCTTATGTTATTTAGGGTAGGTGGGCAACTCGCAAGAGGGACTATATCCAATATAGTAGGAATGATAGCCAGTTCCAAACAAGGATCCTCTTGAGAATCACAATGCTCAATACTAGGTGTAAATGTTAATTGAGTTGAAAGCATATGAGGTAAATCATTATCAAGATCAATGGTCTCATATTCATCACTAAGATTAATAGGATCATCGAGAGTGTCCTCCTCATCAAGGTTGATTGAAATGGGATCCAAGATGCAAATAGGGTCATCACACTCATTCATCTTAACATCATGAATATTAACATCCAATGCATCGTGCATAGATTGATCAAAGGTAGGTAATAAGTTTCGAATCATAGAAGCACGGGCTCTAGCATTATCTCTACGCTTCTTACAATGTTAATTAGCAGATTTGTTATGTTTAGCTTTATTTGGCACATGTTGAGAACTAGGAGGAATGACAATAGGTTCCTTCATAGGTTCTATAGGAGGATTCTCAATAGGTT
This sequence comes from Thuja plicata, assembly GCA_018584345.1. Taxonomy (NCBI): domain Eukaryota; kingdom Viridiplantae; phylum Streptophyta; class Pinopsida; order Cupressales; family Cupressaceae; genus Thuja; species Thuja plicata. Next base: position 370,170 of record MU226428.1, on the reverse strand, counting down.
GTAATGAAACAGTAGGAATTTGATCAGTATAATTAGAAGTAATTGATAAAGGAGGTATGGAAGGAGTAGGCAAAAGACCATAGTTAGAATCAATCTGAGGCATACTTAACTTAGCAATTTTGTGATGTTTGTAAGCTTGATAGGAGTGAAAGAGATGATCAGGGTGAGGAGGACATGAGTTAGGTAATGAAGGCCAAAGGAAATCAAGAGTAGCACAATCTCTAGGCCTAGATGGTTGATATAAACTATGGTTAATCATTTTTACTTCTACATTATGAATGAACTTAAGACATTTATGAATAGGAGAAGAGATAGCATGCATAGAAAATATCTAAGGTAAACCAAATTTGATTTGAAATTGATCTGAAGTAGGAATAATGATGAAGGTAGTATCTATAACTTTACCGTAAAGTTCAACCGGTAAGTTGATAGAACCAAGTGTAGGATAAAGAAAGCCATTACAAGTTTGGATCCATGCATCAGATGAATCATAAAAATCATGTTGTAAGCCTTTCATAAAAATATTTTCCTCAGTAATGACATTTATTAAATATGTGGGATCAACTAGACAACCAAGAGTAGGTATCTTAGCAATCCCAACATAGATATAAAGGGGACCATCGGGAGCCTTAATTGTTTTTGAATCATCAAAGGTAATTAAACGTTCCCTAGGTCGCTTATCCTTAGTTTGTTTTTGAGTTTTAGGTGGAATTGGAAGTTGAAGTGGAGGTGAAGGATCTTGAAAAATAAGTTTAGATGGCATGACACTCTCCACATGATTAATAATATGATTAAGTTCATCCATATTTGAAACGTAAACAATGTCTACAGAAGATGGTTGATGTATAGTATTAGTATCATGTGTAGGTAAAGGATTGGTGTAGATTTTAAGGTTTTGATTAGGAGGAGAAATAGATTTATTTCCATTACCATAGAATAGACAAAGCTTTAGAATCAATTTATGTCTTGAATCTTATGCTTTAGAGAGTAACATTTGTCAGTATCATGGCCATTCTGGTGATGGTATTGGTAGAAAGCTTTAGAATCAAAGGATTTTGAAGCTATCATAGTGGGAAGAAGAGGTCGAACAGGAGGCAAGGTAATCATACTAGCACTTAACAACCTACTCATTATAGAATGCAAAGTTTCAGAGAGATGAGTAAATGTACGATTCATACAGAAAGCAGTGGATGTAGATGCACTATTAGATGTAGCTGCAACTTGATCAACAACCGCATTCATTTGTTTATTAATCTTGACATAGTTGTTAGCTTTCTAAAAATTATTAGAATTAGGAGCATTTTCACTCTTATCAACTAGAACAGGAGCCATTGGAGTGTTTCTCCCAAACTGACTCACTTGTAATTGATAATGGTGAAGTGTTGCACACAATTGTTGAAAGGAGGTAAATTCAGTAAGAAGAATCTTATCTCTAATATCTTTTTGTAAATTTGCAATAAACATATGTTGAATATCAATATTAGGAACATGATAAGAAATATGAACATGAAAATGCTTAAATATACCAATGAAATCAGTCAATTTTTCCTTAGTGTTTTGTTTACAATGCATTAAATCAAATAAGGACACTTGTGGTCCAATGTTATTTCGAAATTGTTGAATGAAGGAATTGGAAAGCTTAGGAAAAGAATCAATGGAATAGGGAGGTAAGGAACAATACCATTATAAATCCTTATCTCGAAAGGTTCTAGCAAACAATTTAGCTAAAATCCTATGGTCATGAGCATAATCACTACAAAGGATTTGAAATGTTTTAACATGAGTAACAAGATCACCTTTACCATTATAATTCTCAAGATGAGGCATATCAGCTTGTTGAGGGACAGTAGCACGTATGATGTCTAGCGATAAAGGACTACCCATATCAAATGTAGGAATGCTAAATTTAGATTGAGTTAAAGATGCAAGTTGTTGTTGTAAAGATGACATAGTTTGAGCCAAACTAATAATTGTAGAATGATTAGAGGAAACAAATGGCATAGCAATATTAGGAACACTAGGAAAAGTGTAAGAAGTAGCAGGAATAAAAGACACAACTAATGGAAAATTAGGGACCACAGTTGGAATAGGATTAGTATAAGTAAAAGGCACACTATGATATGAAGGTTGTGAGGTAGGTAAAGATACCAGTGGAGCACTCATAGGAATAGGTGCACTTGGGAGAGAAGTTGTTATCACAAGAGGAGTATAAGTAGGAATACTAGGTAGAGGAATAGAAGAAGGTCCTACACACTTGACAATAGGTGTGAATCCTAACCCTTGAGCCTCTTGAGCTAAAGGTTTAACATTCAAATTCAAAAGATGAGTAATACTATGCAAGAAATTAATACCCTGGTCATTATCATGGAGAACTTTCTTAAGAACCTCTATAGCTTGGATAGAATCTTGATTATGGTTTTCTTGGATAAGCCAATTTCCCATTTCATCAAGTTTGGTTGAAAGGTTTTGCACTTGTTCAGGAGGAACTCTTAAAGTGTCATCTTCATCATGAGATGAGTGAGAAGAGTTATTCTCCATAGAAGGATTAGAATCACGAGTTATCAAATTGTCATTCAAGATCCTAAGGAAAGGAGAGGAAGACTCAGGATCAAAGGAACCCATAAGTCTATGACTTCTTCTAACCAAGATACTATAAGTAGGACTAGATGTGGTAAAGCTCATACACCAATACAATATAAATGAACTAACAAAAAATTTTGATCTATTTAATTTCAATGCAATTTGAAAGAACATGCAAGATCTAGCATAAATAATGTAAATCTAACACCAAAAAGAAAGAGTTGTCTATCACGGGTTCACCAAAATGTAATATATGGGATGAGGATGAGGGGTAGATTATTGTTTGATTTTCTTAAAGTGTGTTAAATCCCTCAACCATATTTTACATTTAATTTGAATTGTATTGATTGTGTATTACAATTGTGATTAGGGAGAAGATAAGATGCTCCTTTTCTATCCTCAAATGCACAAATGGAAGATCCAAGTTCATCAACCCAAAAAGAATGGTTAATGCACAAACGAATCAACTATTTAGAAGGAGAACAAAGGAGATGATATTAAATTCTATTAATTGATTAAATGAATATGTTTAATTATAGTAACTAAAAAGGATAGGAAGAAGAACCAACCTTACAAAATTGTAGATCAAAGAATGTTATTTTCTGAGGTCTATAGACTATTTCTAGAAAAACTTACATATGATCCCGAACCGGGACGTAGAGATGAACAAAACCTAGAAATCCTTTTCCATTGTAATGTCTTTTGATGAAAAAGGTTTACCTTGACCCAAAAATGTCAACTTTGACCTAATAATGTCAACCCTGACCTGTACAGGTCTGACAGAGAATCTGTTCACGCCATCTGAAAGAAAGCCGAAAAGGGTATCTAGATCTAGTCTCAAATCTACAGTCCCAAACCTGTACCTGCAAGAAATAGAGGTTTGTTTATTGTGGGGGAGGGTTTTGCCTTGGTAAAACTTTAGTTTTGGAATTAACCTCAAATATATGTAATTGAAATTGTAGAAATAGACAAAGTAAATACATGAATTCACCTTGCATGTAAACGTCCTTGTGGCGGATTCAAATTCGTGGATCCACAAGTATGCTTCAAAATGTGGAATGTATAAAGGTAGGATGTTTTCAATCTCTTGCTTGTAGATCTCCAACACCAAGTCTTGAATGGGTTCTTTAATTTGGAATAGTCTTTAGAAGAAGGTGGATGGAGAGATCACCAAAAGGGCACTATGTGGCTTTAATCCTTCAATGGCCTCCCATGGATCTCTTTGAATGCTTGAAGGCTTGATGGTGGATGAATATTTGCTTCAAATATTTCTTGATTTCTTGCTGGAATCTTCACTTGATGATGTTTCTCAATTTCTCAAGGATGCATAGGCTTCAATAGAGGACTTAGTTTCTCAATATCGCTTAGAGAAAATGAGAGGAGAAAGCTCTATTTTATATGAAATTAGGGCACAATCTTCTAAGGAGGCTGAAATAGGATAATTAAATTCCAATTAGACCCATTCCCCTAGAAGAGGACCTATATTAAATATAATTTAGGAATCGATGCTTTGGAACCTGAAATAGCCGACCCGAAAGCGGGATAATAATTTTTGCAAAGACTGACATCTGGGAACTACAAGACCCTAGGATCTAGACCCTCGGTCAAGGTCAAGGTCAACCTTGACCTAGTTCATGGTCAAGGTTGACCCTTACCTAGGTCAGGGTCAAGGTTGACATAGACCTAAAAGGTTGACCCTAACCTTGAAGCCTAGAATCACCAGTCTGCAGTCCAAAATGCAGAAATCAGGCTAAAACAGAGTAGAAAGAGGGACAGAATAGGGGGGAAACCATGTCAAGATCAGGAACCCATTCTAGGTGCTTAATATGACCTGAAACCACTTACTCAGAGGGCTAAACAAGCCTACAATAGAAGTGCTTCCATTTTCCAACTATACACTTTTATATTTATGAAATAATGAAGAACAAATATTTTAACCAAGGAGATTAGACATCAGTAGTCTCATTATACATTTAAAAAAATTTGGAATAAAAATACAGCTGTGATAAAATTGGACACATGAAGAGATAAAACTAGATATTACACTTTAATATATAGGACACATAAATAAAGAAAAATTATATTGAGAACTATATAATACAATGATATTCAATTATTGTTTATAATTTCATATCTTTTACATCATAAGTGGGGAGAGAATGATTTTATTTTGTTTCTTACCCTTTATGCATCTCAATTTCTTGATCATCAAAATTCTCCATAAATGACAATTTAGGATTATCGTGAATGTATCTTTAGACTTATATAAAACAATAATATTCTTTTTATCACATCATCAACCGTATATTATATCTAGAATCATGTATTAAACCTAATATTTTCCCCTTTCTAATCTAATACATTTAAGCTTAGCTCAAAATTTAAAATGATAAAATTGAACTCAAATAACATATTCCAAACACTTTAGAAGGTCTCTAATAGCTCCCAAAAATTATCACACATCTCGAATAGCCTCAAGTCAAACTAGGATACAAACATTGAGAAATATTATGTATACTCCTCTCCTAAAGGTTGTCCAAGTTGTTTGGCATTTTCAAAAAGGATAGCCTCCTTGAACAACAAGATGAATTTTTATTCGATGAGGGATATCAAATTTGAGAGAGATCTTCAGTACATTTAACAAGTTTCAGGAAACATTGGTCAACTTTACAAATTCAACAAAGATGATGCAAAACATTGACAAGTTTGGTTGTAGGGTAATGTATTGTGTTGTCACCACATTGTCTCTTCTGTAACAAGACAATAATTGGTTGATAATCGTGAACTCCTCAACTTCCTATGTGAGGAGTGTCTTAAGACTTTAGAGCGGTAGGAGTGGACCAAGAACCTAACTAGACTCATGTTTCCTCTTTCCTATATTGCTTTACCATTATTCCCTAGTTATGTTTCTATTTTTCCCCTTCTAGGGGTACTTCATAGCATATTCTCCCACTAGCTTGTAAAGTTGCACAACCATTTGGTTGTTGATTGCAAGGGACATAACCTTTGCTTTTTTGCTTTCTTAATTAGAAAATATATTCCAAATACTAGAATCATAACTAGGTCCATATAATGATAATATATGAAATCCATGACCTTGACATATCTTTGAAAAGAAAACTATTAGTACTCTACCAACATTTAAAGATTTAAAGGTTTTCTTCGATCATGTTTCGATCCTTATAAGTGGATGTATAAATTATTTGAAGCTATGATTTATCTACTAAGACACATTTTATACAAAAACATCATTCACTAAATAGAATATGAAATGATATTATTAACTACACAACTGTATTAGAAATAAAACCATTGTTTTTCTAATTGACCTTCGAAACCTCTTTGGCTAGGTGCAATTTTTAGTATTTTAAAAATGAAAGAGTAATTATTTATTTTAGGAAATAAACATGGATCAATCTTCTATGGTTTTATCAACCTATATTACAACAAATTTTAGATAACATAATACATACTTGAGTAGAATATGCTTGTTTGAAAGAAATAAAAGAATTAAAATTTACAAATTAAGTTGGCAAGATAATTAATGCATACATGAGTGAACCATGAGACCAAATTGAAACATCTGGAATTATATTTACTCTACTAGTTGTTATCCCATGGAATCATTCATTAATAAAAATCAACTACTAATATTCCCTATGATGAGACAAGAAAATTCTATTCAAGGATAAGGATGCAACATTGACCAAAATTTTCAATTATTAAAAATATAAATGGGTCTGTGCAGGATCATCGTATGCCAAAAACTGGCGATGTGAAAAAATTAGTTTTTCACTCGTCCAAAAGTGCACCCAAATTTTTTTTGACTTTTGAGTAGGCCTAGGTGTCAGTACACCTGGCCAAGCCAAAAGCCAAAGTTAAAGCATTATCATATGTGTGATAATATCTAATGTCCGATAATATTGAATGTTTGATAATATCGGATATCCAATATTCATCAGTAACAATATATTATTGCCTGCAGCTGTGTTCAACATTTTCATTGTGAAAACATTGAAGCAGTGAAGCCAAGCCAAAAAAATCATATATCAGATAGGGATCTGATATTAGATTGGCTACAGTACACAGGTAAGTGAAATATAGTAGTTTCGTTCTTGTTTTTTATTTTTGCATTGAAATTTATTTTTATTTTTTAAAAAACTAGGTTTTATATGATATTGTGTATTATTTTTTAAAATTGATTATAAAATAGAGTTGAAATTGATATTGTTTATTCTATATTGTTTTTGAATCATACATAGATTCAGACCAATCCAAAAACCCTCCCTCTCAGTCCGCAAACAATCTAGAACCACCTTAAAACAATCCCCCATCTTCAGAAGACCAACTGTTCTCAAACCCTCAACCAATACAGGATCTCATAGGAGATAATCTAAATCAGCTTAGAGGAAATCAGAATACATATGCAAATACCCCCACCTTGAATCCCATGTTTTCCACGTTGAACTCCCTTATTGAGAGCATGGAGAAACTCACAAAACAACACAATGTTGCACTTATTTGGCATGAATCCATGCACGCCCAATTTGATGATGGGCTTGACTATGATCAAGTCATGGATCTAAACATAACAAAACATGACATATGTAACATTTTTATTGATCCCAAAACTGGTTTAAAAGTGGAACCTAAAAAAACCAAGTAGTCAATTAAATGGTGTACAAATGATGCAATACGTGACAACTTTTGGGATCGCTGGTGGATGGTTTTTGATAGACCACCCCTAAAAAATTTGGATGTACCATTCTATTTCATATAGAAAATGTATGCTAAATTTTTGCTCGGTCACAAAGTCAATTACTGGAGCATGAGACAGAATCAGGGTGTGGGCTTTGGTGCTCCCCAGGACAGGCCAGGAGTATCGTGGGTGAAATCTTGCACATATGTCCCCCCTCCTGATATTTTACCACCATCCACAATCCATCATCCTAGCATTATGGCTGAGGCCAGCTCACACACTATTCAAGCTAACCACATGTTGAGTCACCTACTCATTAGGCAGAGTGCGACATTGTTTCCTCCTCATACTGATTCTTCTGTCCCTTCCACATCCTCCACGAGCTCACATGTTTGTGTGCCTCATACTTACATTATGTGCAAGAATATGTGCTTGGGTCCCCTGAATGATAGTGATGCATATAACTATGTGTTCGAGGTGAACGATACTACACATCACACTACATGCACTGAAGCACCCCATGGAGATGTGCATTAGGGGCATACAGAACCGTGGACTCCTAGTATTACGGTAAGAGTAAAAATTTAACTTGTTACATTGTATTTAATTTTAAACATTCATATTTTTAATATAATTCTCTTATAATGCTTTCCCACTTATGTTTTTTTATGTGTTTCATTTATTTCCAGTTGATGATAGTGGAGGAGGTGGCATAAGTGGAGGGGTCCACGCTTTTGGCCATTTCATTTGGCCTTGACACTTCCACAAAACATATTTTTTAATGTACTCATTGGTTTCCTTTTATTATAATATTTTATACATGCATTTTCTAGTTTTATGATCATCTTATTACATACTGATGCGGGTTTCACCAGTTGCCACTGGGGGCCAATGTGAGGGGGTTCAGGCATCTAGTGTTGACAAGGGGAAGGTAATTAAGTATTTTAGATTGATTAAGCATGCATGTATACTTGTCACTTGTGCATAATTATTTTTAATAACATGTTTTATTTGATAGAGGGTGGTGTCTAATGATGTCATGAGACCAGTTTTCCATGATAGAGTCACATGCATCTCAATTCGTAGTGATAGCCCCATAGTACGTATATTTCTAAATTTATTTATGTGTAGTTTACCATCAAGTATATATTTAATATGATCAAGTCATGATTGTATGAAACTTATCTGTTTGACTTCTGTAGGTCACCCCTAGTTTGAGGGAGGAACCCCACCAAGGGTTTGTATCACTGATGACCCAACCGACATTTCCTAAAGAAAGTTCAATAGAGGTAAGTTTTAATGTTAATTGAGTTATATTTAAAACATGCATTTGCTACCAAGGAATTTACATTAAATAGTATAAGTCTTACATAAATATCATGTTCACAAACATATATACAGGTCAGAGTTGACATTAGTGACATTGTTCCTTCGCAACTAAAGACATATATTAGGTCTCCTGACCGCATGAGGAGACCGAGAGGTGAGGTACATGAGAGTTCAATTTAAAAAATTTTTATTGTTGACTATAATTTTAAATTTTTATTTATTATTTGTAGAAACCATACAAATTAAGTAATCTAACTTGGTGTGTCACTTTTGTATTTGAATGCAAGATCCATCACAGCCAAAGAGTAATTTGAAGAGAACTTCACTTTGATCATCTACTAGTAGAATAGAATGTCCTAGAAACATTTGTAGTTGAACTTCTTATGTTGAGATGCCATATGGCACATTTTGAGATGGCGTATGCCATATTATATCTAGATATGAAATGATTTTGTAAATTTTTGGAGATGGCATGTGCCACATCTTTTACAAAACTATTTCATATATATATATCTACATGTTCATTTCTGATTATTTTATCTTTTTCATGTGTACTATGTATGTATCATTTCCATATTATATCTTTGGCATGTGTTTTATGTATGTATTATTTCCATATTATGTCTTTGTCATACATTTTATTTATGTATGTATCTTCATTTTTATAATATATCATTTCCATGAATTGTATGTATGTATTTTTTTCATACTATATCTTCATTTTCCATTAGCCATCTGGTGCACTATACTTTTGAGAGCACCAAAATGTTGATTGAAAGATTCATGGTAGATAGGAGTGCAATTGATTAATGTTTTGTCAAATGCATAATGTTATTTAACATTTGTTTTACATATGTTTATTTGAAAGAATCAATTTTTGTGATGTTGGGATAACTAAACCTCTAATTTGGTTTTCAATCTCCTTCATTCGTACATGTGGCATGCCCACTAAGAGAATCTTTGATCCTTTATAGATTTGGTTTTAATTTGATTAATGTTATCATTTTTGTGTTACACCATGTTTGAATAGATCTAAAAGTACTTTTCATGTTTTTTTTATAATCCCTACAGTCAATGTAATGCACTTCTTCATACTTCTTCATACTCCTACCATTCAATCATGCTCCAAACTCCATGTTATGCATCCTTCATTCAATAGGCTTCTTCAACCAAAACAATCAACCTTGATGTCATAGGAGATCCTAACTCCTCTAAGGACCCCAAAACACTTTTTTCACCCATATACCTAGCCACATACTCTTCCTTTCAAGACATTTTGTCTCCTTCACAAATCTATCTAGTCATACACTATCCTAGTAGTACAACAACAAGGATTTTAAAATATTTTCTCAAAATAGTTCCAAAAAACTATTAAAACCAATCAAATATATAAATACCCTTTTTCAATCCCATTAACATATCTTAGAACTAACCCCTTGTGTTTTGGACCATCCTACTCAACTTTGCCACTGTCAGTGAACTAAGAGGGCTAATTCGACAGCTTTTCCAAAAACACTACTAATGCATCTTCACCCTAGACCTTGATAATTTCAATAGAGTCATAAAATTACCCCAAACTATGGATTCTACAACTAATTTTATTATAATACCTCTCTAAGTGCAAAAGCTCTAATTTTCTTCTCAACAACCCCTAAAATATAGGGCTTGGTCAATGTACGACATCCCAACACCATAGCATCAAATAAATGGATGTTTCACCATCCTTATAGCATCCTAACATGGATTAAAATAAAAAATTACCCCCTCCAATGGCTAGATTCTCTACTTCTATAACCATGCACCATATATGCAACCTTTCAGTACTGTCAAACTCACTCATTCATCCATAATTTAGGGATTTTGATGTTCCCAAGGGTCTAAGACTAATTATTTTCATATTTGTGTATTTTAATACATAATTAACTACTATCCAAGAGGGGGAGTCTTTGGGTTAATTTTATGATCTAGTTTTTTGTAATTTTGCCAATTTTTGTGTATTTTTAAGGTCTCAAAGTTGTAACAGTAGGGTATGGTCCAAAACAACCTACCTCTCTCTTTGCATATGTTGGAGATATTAATAAAGGGTGTTTGAAAACCCCATTTTTTCATGAAGTTATTCAGAAATTTTTGGAGTTAGGGGTTTTGGAAGGTCGTTGATGTCCTAAAATAGTGAACTAGGTCTCCTAGCAAATTTCCAGCATTTTGTGCATAATCCATAAAATCTGACTCCATAATCAGTTGATTCCTTCTAAATATGGTTGAATTAGGTCTCTTTTGGCATTAGAAACCTTGATTTGAGTTGTTGGGTTAAAATCTCATTTTTAGTTAGTGCACCTTGGGAACACTTCAGTCTGACATGTGCCAGAATGTTCTTGGTGCTATGCGAGTGAAGAAAGGTCTCCCCTAGCATTTACCTAGCCAACTAGAGCTTTTGGACCTGACAATTTTCTCCCACAATGAATGGTTTGAAAGATGCACCATTGAGCAACTTTCAACTGAGCAACAATGTCACTTTTTGCACCAATTGAGATCCAGTAGCCAAATGGAATCAGAGTGGAATCTCCCAGAACTGAGCCACATGCCTATAGGACTTCCAAAGATGGTCCTTTTTCACTTCACAGATCTTTGATATCTCTCATGAGGTATAAGATATGGATCTCCAAAAATCACTACCAAATTTGGCTTAGTGCACCTTCGGAACACTTCGGTCTGACATGCGCTGGAACATTCTTAGTGCTATGCAAGAAAAGAAAGGTCTCCCCTAACATTTACTCGACCAAATGGAGACAATGTAACTGATGGTTTAGTCCCATGATGAATGGTCTGAAGGATGCACCATCTAAGAAATAATGTCACTTTTTGCACAAACTGAGATACGGTCACCAAATGGAATCAGAGTGGAATCTCCCAGAACCAAGCCACATGCTTGTAGACATTCCCAAGATGGTCCTTGTATATTTCATGGATCTTTGATATATCTCACAAGGTCTGAGATATGGATCTCCAAAAATCACTACCAAATTTGGCTTAGTGCACCTTCGGAATACTTCAGTTTGACATGCGCTGGAATGTTCTTGGTGCTAAATGAGCAAAGAAAGGTCTCCCCTAGTGTTTACCCAACAAACTGGAGTGGATGGAGTTGATAGTTTGGTCCCATGATTAATGGATTGAAAGATGCACCATTGAGAAACTTTCAACTAAGAAACAATGTCACTTTTTGCACCAACCAGGATCTAGTCACCAAATGGAATCAGAGTGGAATCGCCAAAAACTGAGCCACGTGCTTGTAGGCCTTCCCAAGATGGTCCTTGTGCAATTCATGAATCTTTGATATCTCTCACGAGGTCCAAGTCATGGATCTCCAAAAATAGTTTTGAAATTTGGCTTAGTGCAGCGTGCAAAAACTTTGGTCTGACATACGCCAAAATGTTCTTGGTGCTACGTGAGAAAAGAAAGGTCTCCCCCAGTGGTTACCCAGCCAACTAGAGCTAATAGAGCTAACAGTTTGGTACCATGATGAATGGTTTGAAAGATTCACCATTGAGAAACTTTCAACTAGGTAAAATAACACTTTTTGCACCAACCAAGATCCGGTCTTCAAATGGAATCAGAGTGGAATCTCCCAAAACTGAGCCTTGTGCTTGTAAGCCTTCTTGATGCATAGGGTTTGGTACTCTAGTATTTTCTTTACTCAATATGCTTCTTTCTCTCCCCTAACCATCCAATAGTTAGCTCCTTTTGGATTCTCCTCCTATTAGGATCTCCAAGACCCTCACTATCAACTTCTCCTCCAAGGTATAGTTGATCTATTAAAGATGCCAGAGTTTCTAGGCTCAACTAGTCCAGCTAGTTCCTTAATTGCCTAGTCCTCTTCACGAGATTTCCTCCTAGAATCCCAAACCCCTTCTTAGGATCTTCCCATACATTTAATTAGACTCTTATCTATCTTCTTGGCCCATTCATAGGTCTTTAGAGCCCTTTCCCATGCTTCTAGACACTTTACCAATTCATTTGGCATCAAATACACTAGGAGGCCTAATTGGCTTGTTTTCTAGTAGGTCTATTTTTGTAGTTTTTGGCATAATGCTCCTAAATCCTCCAAACAACCATATAGAAGAACTTTAAAATATTCAAGGTGTCTATCAACTTTATCTGATTCCAAAATATTGGCTCTTGGGTGCACCCACAACCCTAGTTTCTGCCAGGCCCTAGTTTTTAGCCTACTAATTAGGCCTCTAGACCTGTCTTGATCAATTGTCACTTAATTGAACTCCAAACTTCAATTCACCTCCTCCAACCATTTAATCACTTAAGGAGACTCCTTAGGACTTCTTAAAATGTCACTAAGACTTTCCTCCAAGTTCATGGGTACTCAAACCAACTCCTTCTTCACCCTATCCAGGCTCACCTATATTCAGCAATCAGCCATAGGGCTTCCCATTTGGTCTAGGAAATCCATTGAAACAATCAAAATGAAAAAAAAACCCTATTTAAAAACTCTAACCCTACTTCCCCCATGGTTTTAGTCAATTCCACTGGTGGGTTCTTAAGTTAGAGCCATTTCTAACTCAGCAACACTAGAAATGTCACCTGCAGACCCGTGAGTTACAAAAATCTATAAATTTACACTAAATGAACTTAAAATAAAACTATCTATTTCATAAGGAAGCTAATTGGAAACACTACACCTGCATGGAGTCTGATCTTCTCTCCCAATCCATACATAGCCGTACCAGAGTAAGAAGATAGTGCAAATTATAAAAACATAGTCACAAGCATCCGTATAGAAGTACAAAAACCAAGGTCTGCAATCCCAAACTTCATTCACCGTACCAAAACATCAAATCCAAGCTCATATACCAAGCATGGTCTATTACAACCACTGCAACTTGATTTTTTAACTTCTTGTCAAGAAGTTGCAAAAGTTGCTCGAGCAACTTTTCCATTTTGTGCATTTTGACTCCTTTTTTCAACTTGATGGTCATGATTGACTTCTATGACCATCATTACAACATTTAAGGTCCTAAGACAGATTCTAATGCCTAGGTACACAAAAATTACACATTTTGGTTTTCTAGGTCAAAATGACCATAACATCCCTCATGAGCTCATTAGGCTCTTACAAACATGGAAATGAACACAACTTGGATCCACCTTAGTGGACCTTATTTTCACTTATCCTAAACCCATAACCTAACCCTAAATCACATCAACCACAACAAAAAGGGTTCCTTACACCATATTCCCCTGGGACAAAGAACTCAAGTACCTTGAGTTAGGAGGTCTTCAATGGTGACCCCATGCTTCAGAATGTCCATCTATATCATCCAAGTGGCCCTAGGTTTAGGTAGTCCCTGCCACTTGATGAGGTACTCCTTGTAGTTACCCTTTTGTGTCTTCTTGATCACTTTAAAATCTAGTATACTTTCCAATTTTAGTAGCATTGGGGTTGGCAATTCTGTCACCCAATCATCATCCCCTAAATCTGTAAGAGTGGGATGACTTGTGTCTAGAGATGGTCACTTGTATGGATACAGGTCACAAACATTGAAAATGGGTGAAATCCCCAAATTAGGAGGCAACTCTACCTCATAGGCATTCTTTCCATACTTATACAGGAATGAGGTCTATCTGATGTCACATCCCTCATGGGTGGTAGTGCAATTGGAAAACCATTATCAACTATGTCATCGTATCTTTCCAAAAATGCTTGTATCTCTGGTGGCATGTTGACTTTCTCTTTGGTCTCCTCCTTTGGCTTCACTATCACTACACAACAGACTCCTTTCTCCTTCTTCATAGCTTTTAGAAACTCCTTCCCACTCAAGAGCATCACACTAGTTTCCACATGCTTCTCCTCATTAGGTTCCTGCAATGGATCCATTTGAAACTTCTTCCCTAGCTTGGTGATAACATAGTTGTTCTTTTCTCCATCATGGATAGAATTCACAACATATTGCCAAGGATTCCCTAAAATAATATGACATGCATCCATGGACAATATGTCACATAGGACCTTGTCCTTTTGTTCACCTATTTCAAACTCCACCAAGGTTTGTTCATCTACCACTATTTGTTGACCCTAGTTCAACCATGAAACTTTATAGGGTGTGGTATGAGGTATCCTTCTAAGCTTCAATTTGTCCACCATCTTTGTGGATATTATGTTCTCAATGGATCCAGATTCCACTATCACTTTGAAAATCTTCCCATGAGACCTACAAGTTATCTTAAACAAATTCTTTCTTTGAGGTGGCTCTATAGTGCTAGGTACCTTCAACAAAGTTCTTCTTAGCATTAGATTCTCTCCATCCATTTCTGGCCCTGCCTTGGAAATGGGAGAAGTGACACTTTGTGTATCATCTTCTTGAACCAACTGATTCCTACTATCTCCCATAAAATATGAGGTAGCCTTTCCAGGACATCTACCCATTGTGTGACCCACTTGAATACAATTATAACAACTTCTAGTGAAGACTGAATTATATCTTCCTTGAGACTGAAACCTACCTCTTGGTGGTCTTCTTCTTCTGTATCCCCCTCTTTGAAAAGATCCTTTGAATTGATTACCTCCACTGTTATCCATAGATTGATTCTCCTCTGGTCTTTTTGGGCTTTTCCCTCTACAAAAATTACTCATGCCTTTGAAAGCTATGTTATTGTTACCACCTCTTCCTCTTTGATGGAAGTCATTCCCCCTTCTAGCCTTATCCTCTGCTCTCTAGGCTAACTAAAAACACTTGTACATACTGTCAGGAGCCATCATGCTAATTTCATCTTGTATCCCTTGTCTCAACCCATTGAGATAACTTGCCACCTTATCCATTTCTTCTTATTGTCTCCTTGCCCTTAGGCTCAATTTTTGAAACTCCTCAGTATAGGCACTCAATGTCATCTCCTTTTGTCTCAAGTTTTGCAATTTTTGATACGTTTGAATCTCATAGTCAGTAGGCAATAATTGTGCCCTCAATCTGATCTTCATCCTCTCCCAAGAAAATATCTTCTTCTTTCCACCGGTTACCCTATCATCCTGCATCATGTTCCACCACACCAATGTAGATCCTTTGAGTCTAGCCTTGGCATAGCTGACCCTCTTCTCTTCTGCTACTTCTTTATAGTCAAACTAATTGTCTATGGCCTCTAGACAATCCAAAAATTCTTCTCCATTCAGGCTGCCATAGTAATAAGGTATGTGTTTCATACTATTCTATGTGTTTCATACTATCTCATGTTCTTTACCTTTGTTATATGACTCTTCTATCCAACTTTCAACATCCTCATCACTATCATCTCCCCATTCAGTGATCTTCTTTTTAATCTTTGTCTCAGACACACTAATCTTCTCCAAGAGGTCCTAAACCAATTCCAAGATAGTATCCCTACTCATTTCCTTAGGAGGCATATTTTCAACTTCTTGATTCTCCTCCCCTTCAGACATATACAAACTTCAAGAAATTTTGGCTCTGATACCACTCTAATGTAGAGGTTTTTGTACTCTAGTGTTTTCTTTACTCAATATGCTTCTTTCTCTCCCCTAACCATCCAATAGTTACCTTCTTTTGGATTCTCCTATTAGGATCTCCAAGACCCTCACTATCAACTTGTCCTCCAAGGTATAGCTCATCTTTTGAAGATTCCAAAGTTTCTAGGCTCAACTAGTCCATCTAGTTCCTCAATTGCCTAGTCCTCTTCACTAGATTCCTCCTATAATCCCAAAACCCTACTTAGGATCTTCCCATACATTCACTTATACTCTTATCTATCTTCTTTTCCCATTCATAGGTCTTGAAAATCATTTCCCACACTTCTGTACACTTTACCAGTTCATTTGGCATCAAATACACTAGGAGGCCTAATTGGCTTGTTTCCTAGTAGGTCTATTTTCATAGTTTTTGGTCTAATGCTCCCAAATCCTCCAAAAAACCCCACAAAAGACCTTGATAATATTCAAGGTGTCTATCAACTATATTAGATTCCAAAATATTGGCTCTTGGGTGCACCCACAACCCTAGTTTCTATCAGGCCCTAGTTTTTAGCCTTTTAATTAGGCCTCTAGACTAGTCTTGATCAAATATCACTTAATTCATCTCCAAAATTCAATTCACCTCCTCCCACCTTTCAATCCCTTAAGGAGAATCCTTAGGACTTCTAAAAATGTCATTGTCTTTCCTCCAAGATCATGGGTGCTCGAACCAACTCCTTCTTCACCCTGTCCAGGCTCACCTGTATTCAACAATCAACCATAGGGCTTCCCATTTGGTCTAGGAAATAAGTTGCAACACTAAAAATTAAAACAAAAACCCTTTTTACAAACTATAACCCTACTTTCCCCATGGTTTTATTCAATTCCACCTGTGGGTTCTTAGGTTAGAGCCATTTCTAACTCTGTAATATTGGAAATATCACCTGCAGACCAATGACTTACAAGGCTCTCTAAATTTACACTAAATGAACTTGAAATCAAACTATCTATCACATAAGGAAGCTAATTGGAAACACTACACCCCCATGGGGTCTGATCTTATCTCCCAATCAGTACACGGTCCTACAGGAGTAAGAAGACAGTGCAGATTATAAAAACACAGTCACAAGCAACCTTATAGAAGTACAAAAACCAAGGTCTGCAATCCAAAAATTCATTAACCTTTCCAAAACAACAAATCCAAGATCCTATACTAAGCATGATCAGTTACAACTACTCCAACTTGATTTTTCAACTTCTTGTCAAGAAGTTGTAAATGTTGCTCGAGCAACTTTTCAATGTTGCTAGCAACTTTTCCATTTTGTGCATTTTGACTCCTTTGGTCAGCTCAATGGTCATGATTTACTTCTATGATCATCATTAGGACATTTAGGGTCCTAAGACACATTCTAACCCCTAGTGACACATAAATTACACATTTTGGTTTTCTAGGTCAAAATGACCATAACATCCCTCATGAGCTCATTTGGCTCTTACAAACATGGAAATGACCAAAACTTGGATTCACCCTAGTGGACCTTATTGTCACTCATCCTAAACAGCTAACCTAACCCTAAATCACGTCAACCACAACAAAAAAGGAGTTGACCTATACCACTTCCCAAGACGGTCCTTGTGCTCTTCATGGATCTTTGATATTTCTCATGAGGTTTGAGATATGGATCTCCAAAAATTGCTGCCAAATTTTGCTTAGTGCACCTTGGGAACACATTAGTCTGACATGCGCTAGAATATTCTTGGTTATACACAAGTGAAGAAATATCTCCCCTAGTGTTTACCTGACCAACTAGAGCTGATGGAGCTTAAGGTTTGGTCCCACGATGAACAGTTCTTGATGCATGCAAATTCTTAGTGGTATGTGATTGGAAGAGAAGCATAGAGTTGATGCTCAATTCCCCATTGTTGGATTAGGCTGAAAGCTAATCTCCCAAGAACACCTCCATGCAAAGCTGTCACATGGAAGAAGCAAGAAGCAGATAGAAGAAGAGAAAGGTATGGTGGCCAAAAAGCCAGAGACATGATATCCATGTTGAAAGAATAAATATCTATTATCAACAAAAAATAATACAATACAATCTCCTTACTAAAATGCAAAGCAGTGAATCCTTATAAAAGGATACCGAAACCCTAAAGGAAAAACCCTAAAGAATAATATGCTTCCTAAGTAACTTAAGCATAGAGTATAATAGACTAATAATTAAATCAATTAATTATTAGCTATAATATGACTACTCTAACACCCCCCCTTAAGTGTAACTTAGGGAGAATCTAAAATGCTAAAGACTAAAAGATGCATGAAAACAAGATGCATGAAGGAACCATGGGTCCAGGCAACTAGGCTTGATCAGGTACCCAAGTACAAGAAATAAACTAGATGAAGGAAATTGAGCCTTCAATCTAGGGAAAGTCCCAAAGAGAGGAACAAGAATGAGCAAGAAGCATCTCCAAAGCAAGAAGCTGTAAACTCTGTCAAAAGTAACTGTTGGAACCCCCACTGAAGTGCATGACCAGGTAAAGAAGACAAAGTCTAAAGAGTTGATCAATCAAACCAAGGAAGAAATAGAACAAACAGGTGAACCCCCCCATAATGCTGAACAGGGAGAGGTGACATGAACACTTAAATGCAATGCCAGAAACATCTGCAGAAAGAAGAATCAGGAACACCAATAGTGCAATAGAAGGAAAAGCACAGGATAAAGGGTAGTGTCACCAACACATAGCATGGGCTAATATCATGGAAGGTACACTCACTTGACAAAGATGGATGAGCACAAAATAACATAACATCATAACCCCCCATGGCACTTTATAACTGAGTGCAAGTACAACACACAAGGTGTTCAAAATCCCAGAAAAGTAGAAGTAGGCACTTTAGAATAGTGCATTTATAAAGAAAAGATGCAATGAAAAAGATAAAGAAAGCTCAGAATTTAGAAAGAAGAGTGAGCCAGATGAATAGTAGAAGAGATCCCAGGACCTGTAAAACCCAAGTAATCTATCAGAATGCAAAAATTGCCAAAATCAGAGGAGAGATAACCTGGAGAAGAATCTAGAAAAAATACCCCTGCAACTGAATAGTTCACTGAACTAGCTTTCTGACGATATCTAATTTGCCAAAAATTGATTTCGGATGAGCAAGATATGGCTCCCGGAAGGCAAAAACAAATATCAGACTTTGACAGAAAAAACTGCTATCAAAATAGCAGAGCCAAAAAACTTAATCACCATAATCGAAAAGAACTCAGAAAGAGATTTTTGACAATATAAAAAAGTCTAAAAAAGGCCTCTGTATGCTCCAGATAGAGAAAAAATAGTGATGAGGGCCCAAAATTGCTCCAAAGGTAGGCTTTAAGCCCCTGAGGCTAAAAAAGTTGGAGCCCCCGGGTGCATGGCGCATGCAGGCGGCTAATCTGGGGCCCCTGGTCATGCATATGACCAGGCACAGGGAAAAAGAGCCCGCGGGGGCTAACAAAAAATTGTCGGGCGGTGGTGGGACCCAGGCGGAGTGGGCCAGTGGCGGGGTTCAGAGCGGTGGGGACTGCTAGGGGTGGCGGT
Source organism: Thuja plicata (assembly GCA_018584345.1). Taxonomy (NCBI): domain Eukaryota; kingdom Viridiplantae; phylum Streptophyta; class Pinopsida; order Cupressales; family Cupressaceae; genus Thuja; species Thuja plicata. Next base: position 350,524 of record MU226428.1, on the reverse strand, counting down.
GGCTGGGTGGCGGGGACCGCAGAGGGTGGTGGTGGCTGAGCGGTAGGGGCCGCAGAGGGTGGTGAAGGTTAGAGGAGCCAGAGGCCGGTAGTGGCCAGAGGTGGCGCGAAGGCCAAGGGCAGTGTGTGAGCAGCGTGGTGGTGGTGCTTTACATTTTACACTGCACATGCTAAAAAATAAACCAAAACCCATAGAAAAATAGGGTTTTTTTAATTTTTTTTTTAAATTTTTTCCTCGATTTCCATGCCATAGAGCACAGGAAATCAAAATTTTTTGCGTCAGAGTTCAGTGGTCCAAAATGGATGAATTTAATGTCATTTCTAGGGTTTTGGTGTACTCTGAGCTCAATGGCAATGTTTGTTTGAGCCCAAAGTGACCATAACCAAAGCCTGCCCCTGAAACACCACAAAAATCACTGAAAAACCTTTGAAACCCTCTATGTCTGGTACGCTTCAATGAAACGTGAACAAAAAGTAGCAAGCAAGCTCTAATACCATGTTGGATTAGGCTGAAAGCTAATCTCCCAAGAACACCTGCATGCAAAGTTGTCACATGGAAGAAGCAAGAAACAGACAGAAGAAGAGAAAGCTATGGCGGCCAAAAAGCCAGAGACATGATATCCATATTGAAAGAATAAATATCTATTATCAATAAAAAAGAATACAATACAATCTCCTTACTAAAATGCAAAGTGGTGAATCCTTATAAAAGGATACCGAAACCCTAAAGGAAAAACCCTAAAGAATAATAAGCTTCCTAAGTAACTTAAGCATAGAGTATAATAGACTAATAATTAAATCAATTAATTATTAGCTATAATATGACTACTCTAACACCCATAACTATTGATGGGTATCATTTCAAGAACCAAAAATGGATAAATTATATTCTCTCATGTGCTCTAAGGTATCCCAAGTTTTATATTTGTCGAGTTCAAGGTTTGACGGGTACTTCCTTCATTAAGTACCCCAATTAGCCCTTCCAAGAGAAAGTGAGGGTTCCTAACTTAGAGGAGTTATCCAATGCTTGAAGACTTTTCCTTTTGGAAAAAGTGCTTCCCCAACTAGTACTCTTTGACCATAAAATTAATTTCCAAGACCTTTTGGGATATTTTGAAGTAAAACTAGAAAAGGTGTTCTATATACAGATGAGTTTTTCATGTAATTCTGTGACTTTTTGAAATTGTACGGATCTATACTTTACTACTTTGAAAAATTTCAATAAAGCCTTATATTTTATTGTACAATAATTTATAAGACATCTTATCTAACACATTTGAATTAAAGTCTTGACAATTTTTTGTCAAATATTTGCATTCTTGCATGTATTTCATCATTATATCAAGTTTGATTATATCAATGTTATCAAAAGTCTGAGATATAGAATTTCAAAATCTTAGATACAAAACTATTTATATCAAAATTTTAAGTGTGATTTCCACTTCTAGAGTGCATAAGTTCAACACATGGTACTCAATGACATCTACATTCCAATCCCTACATTTAGAAGGCACAAGAAAAAAATAAGTTTATAGGTCAAACCAAAAATATTATGAATGTATAAGTAACTAAATGAACCAAAGAACATGACTAGCCAATGCATAATGAAGTTTACCATCATAAAAGATCTGGGATAATAAAATACACACCTTGATATCCTATATCTATCATATATGGATCCAACTGCACTTATAATCCACATACAAAACAAAGTTTATTGGCCAAGTTTAAAGTAGAAAAATGCAATGAACATGTGTTGAACGTAACTGTAATCAACATCAAAAACCTTATAGTGAGTTCCACTTACCTATGAAATTGTGCTTGAAGGGTCATCTCTCTACTTGAGGGTATTCAATATTGCTTCACAATCAATAGTACTAATAGTCCAAAGTTCCTTTGTCTTTGGTTTTCCTTGATGTTTCATTAACTTAACATTAGCTTCTATAACAAGGTGTGAAAATGTGAGAATGGTTTTGTGCTTCTTGTAGCCTTCAAAGGTGGGAATACTATTATTTCTAATCATGTATATCGCAACCATGTTCCCACAACAACAAGTGATCCTATTTGATATGTGAACATATCATCATCTGTCATCAGTTGTGCAAGTTTTTGCTTTCATTGTACACAACATACTAACCAGTAATCTAATCTCTCATCATTCCCCTATCGTACAACCAATGCAAAAACATGTCCTAGATGTAGAAGATCTGAAATATGGTCATATTCAAGTGAACAATCCATGTCATCATTTATTATGGAGAGTGTGACAAATAAAGGAGTTAGATAATGTAGAACCCACGTATTGACCCACTCACTTGACTCACATTAATCCCAATCACACTGAAGACACCTCAAAAAAAATTTCCAAATGGTTCATGTACTAGCATTTGAGCTTCAAAATGAATGCATTTTTGAAGAATCTTTCACAGTTTAGCAATCCAACCTATCTCCAATTGTGCCCAACTCAACCAACCAAAATAATCTATGCACTGCTGAATCAAGAGTCCCCCTATAATAATGCTGAAGTACACCAATCAATGATAGAATGTGCATCAAGGAGTTGTGCACTTGAAATTCTCAATTGCTCCTTAACTAGATCTCTCTTTACACATGCACCTGCTCCATCATGCTCCCCTTTTCCATGGCCAGCCTAAAAAAAACTCCAAATATGAGGTACACCTCTCTCTACATGCATTCTACATAACCAATAAAGTATATGAGCATTTTTTAATTGACCTGTACAATTATCTGACCAAATGAGATGTCTATCCATAGAAATATCATTTTCCCACACCCACTCAAAATAGTTCTCAAAGCAATGTTGGACATACTCGTGAGAATGAGATCTATCATCACTCATATAAAAATGGTATTCTTGGATTATCTTTTGGTCATCTCTTGTACTATTAGGGGAATGTCTATATGTTATGTACACAAAAATAGCAACCTGAATAGAATTGTAATATTTAGCTTGCAACTCATTTTGGGGCTGCAATGTATAGTTATCTACAAATTCAACGACCGATATAATAGTGACAATATTGAAAGTGTCCTTACAAATCCTAAATTTTTTATCCAACCATTGAGACATGTGACTATGCCTTGCATACTTGTAAAAAAGATTCTTCCTAAAATGTGAAATGAAATCAGCTACATTGCATTCTTTTGTAACCAACTCACATCAAGAGCCTTCACCTCCACTTTCCAATGTATATTTAATGGTTTCATATACCTTTTTTTAGACAATTGTCTTTCCAAAATCATGTTCGCAGCCCTCATGAAAACATGAAACAAACTTCACTATCCCACCACACTCTGAGCACTTGTCATTTAAGAAATCTTGTCTATAAAAGAAACATCCGTCATCTCTAGGACATTAAAAATGATCTAGCAAGTATCTTGATGATTTAGGAGGAGCACTTGTACCACACTCCTCCAAAATTTCACTAGTATGCAAAGTAAAATGAATGGATTGTAACACTTCATGATGCATTGAGAACTCCACATGATATTTGCAACAACAGGTATTTCGAATCTTAAGAGGCACACAAAAAATGGCTTCAATTCTTCAAAATATCTTTGTTATATTTGCAATGTTGGATGTCTCTCACAATTTTTTTTGAACAACATTGTTTGAATTAGGTCCAAATAATGTTTTGGATGTGGGGTGCGGTCTTGAATTCCAATTTTCAACTTCAAGACATCATTCACATTTGGTGACACTCTTGAGTTAGATTGCCAAAATAGTTGAATTTGATCATTCACATCATCGGTAAGATTCTTATCACAACGTGGAAGTCTCCTACCATAAGACCATGTATCATTTTAAAGAGGATCATCAAGTCTTTCTCTTCTTTCAAGTACTCTATCAAAAGTTTTATGATTTAGGTTCAAGTCAACACAAGTTTGTCTCATCAAATGAGCATTTCTCAAATGATGAATTACTAAGGAGGTTGTAATAACCCTCCTAGCAGCTCTCTTTTATTTTTCCTTGGTAGTCTTCCCAATGGAATTGAGAGCACTAAAGATATTTCTCACAATAATAGCATTCCTCTCCTTTTTCTTGTTCACACTAATCTTCAATTTGGCTAGAATAGGTCTCATCTTCTGCATCTTTAACAACTGCATAAACAATTGACATTGCTCAACCAATGTCTTGTGGCTAAAAAATTGATCAAAAATTTTTGAAACCCACAACCCAATGGTTCTTTCTGTTCATCAAAATTGCTCATTATGTTTTCATCAAATTTAATTAACCATTTTGTTGTTCTTGAAGGTCTCAAATTTCAAGTTTCTATTTCTTCCTCACAAGCGACTTCATTTCTCATATAATTTGGAGATGTGTAACACTGATTTGGTTCTTATGTACCATTATCATTGTCAATTCCTTCATATTCAAATAGTTGATTTTCATTGTCAATGTCCACACTTCCATTGTCCACATCTACATGTTCATTTTCAAAACCTACATTTTCATCTTCAATCCCTACATTCTCATTTTCAATATTATTGTCATAAATCATTTCAAATTCATGTTCTTCTTCACTTGAAACAGTATTTAAGGGTGGGCCTATTCCCACATCTTCATTAAAATTTAACATACCTTGTCTCTCATTCTGATGGGTAACCCTATCCATTTCTCTATACACTTCAATCTCTTCATTTGCGAGCTTCTTGTTCTATTTATGCTTTCAACGATTACTACTCCCCAGGGTGAGACCAAAAAGGTGATGCAACCTTTGATAATATAGATATTCCAACAAAAAGGGTCAAAAAGTGTTTTTTTGTCTTTCACAACTGATTTCTCGTGAAATTCTCTATGGAAAAATGTGTTTCTCGGACAGGACCCAGAGAATCAATTTTTTCTTTTGGATAATGGTTAGGCATATCGGATATCTGATATAATCAGATGTCCAATATATCCCACTCAAATTTGGATTCAAGCTTTTCATTTTCATTATATTTTTATTTTACTTTGTGTATTACTATTATATTTAAATAATATATTAATATTATATTAATATTAATATCCTATTAGCATTATATTTATATTAATATTATATTCTCTACCTACAAGAGAGAGAGAGAGAGAGAGAGAGAGAGAGAGAGAGAGATTTCAACTTCACCTCTTTCTCCATTTATTAATACTAATATATCTATATTTATAGCTGGTTTATAAATATACAACTAGCTATGCATATATAAAGGAGATATAAGCTATAACTGTTAGAAGTGAGTTGAGTAACTGAGAGGGGGGTGAATCACTTACTACAAAAACTTATGTAACACTAGTCTTGCTTATCCCTAGCTTCCTGTAGGGCCTCCTAGGTCACTCTATTGACCTAATAGGGTTCTTCAACTAACCCTATTCCCCTTAGTATTCTCCTCACTAGATTATACTCCTTTCAACTAGTGAACATAAACAATGTAGAACACAAACTCACCATAGCTTGTCCTAAGCTTCCAATGACCTTTCTTGCTCCATCTGCACAAACTGATCCAAATGGATTCCAAAATCTTCCATATGGAAAGGTAGTTTTCAAGATAGTTTATTGGACCAATTACAATGTCCAAAAAATACTTTTGGATTGAAGCCCTAAATGAGTTCCAAATTCCAAGCCAATTTCACCCAAAAGAGGGCTACTAGCATTAGGCCTAATTAGGCTCCTTTTCTGCAATAAATTGTAAAAATACTTAACAAGTCAGAAATCTAATACCATATCCTGATACCCTTTATCAAGAACCTAAGGATTTTCTAGGTCTTTGCTCCTAGAGGTGTGCGTACAATACCTCTTACAAACATGCCTAAAATTCAGGGTTTTAGGACCTTTTCATTGTCTCCTCAAGAAATTACTTTTCTTGGATAGAAAAGAATCACACCCAAAATTATCCTCTAAGTTGGGGTTCCTTCACTCACCCTATTACATCTCTACAATACCTGATTGAAGCAATGAATTCTTTCAATCCTTCCAAATTGCTCTGCAACTATTGGTGATCCCTAGCCATGCATCACTAGCTCGCCTAGGACATCACCTTATAAATAGTTGCCAGGATTTCTTGGGCCCCTCCTTCACTGTACATAATGTAAATGGAGTCACCTTCTATATCCCAATGGCAGGTGCAAGTTCCACAGTGGAAAATGTATATATGACTCCATTTGCACAAGATGTCTGAATCAGGCCAGCGACTGGACAAAAACTAAAAGAATTTACAAAAGAAATTGAAACTATGAAAAACAGAAATATAACACCATAAAAAGTCTAAGAACAATATACATTAACATAAAAAATGATTACAATATATGATTCAATCTATTTCAATTTCAGATGTTCACAAATTACACAAACTACAATTGTTGTTCAATTCTACTATCCCTACACACTCTAACACAAACTTGCCAACCATTACAAATGATCGAGGATAAACTTAAGTAGTTGAACAAAAAACTAAAACACTGGTTTCAGATTGTTAAGAAACCAATTTCATTAAAGTTGCATTCTTGTAACAAATGTTGTCAATGACAACATTGACAACTTTTGCAAATTTTTTGATATGCTATCCAAACTTGGTCAAAAGTTGTCTAAACTTGCCCAAATCACTAACTAAGGTGTAATAACATGAAATAGGAACTCTAGTCCCTTTCTTGGCCAATTTTGCACTAAAATCCCAAAAATGCCCTATTTGACCTATATGGACTCAAAGGTCACTAAGGACCTATTAAGGCATCCTAACTTAACACACTACACACTAGGACCAACATGTCCCCATATTATCCTAGTGGTCTGGCTAGAACCACTACAAGAAAAAACATAAAAGAAGCCCTAGGTCATATTGCATATCTTAGCTCTACCTACGTACTCCTGCACCATACTCCCCCACAAGGGAAAGCTATGTCACTCCTATGGACAACATATCCTTTGAAATGCCCACCTTCTTGAAGTCTGCCTCTGCAATCCTTGAGGCCTCTTATTCTGGTCTATCCTTCCACTGAATTAAGTGTTCCATGTAGACCGTATGCCTCGTAATCTTCTTAACCCTAGGGTCTAGAAATTTTTCAGCTACCATGTATGGTTCAGGAGACAATACAGTAGCCTCAACATCCCCACTGAGTCCTTGGATGTCTTGACTGATCTCCTCTAGCATCCCTCTAAACTGGATTAAGTCTTGCACATTGAACACCGGAGATATGCTCAAATCTGATGGTAAGTATATCTTATAGGCATTATCCCCATTCTTGGCCAAAATTTTGCAAGGTCCCGCCCTATTCATCTGAAGCTTTATAGGGAAACCTCACTGTAACCTTCACTTGTTCAAGTGAGCCATCACATAAATGATGACATTAATTTTGCTATTAGTACACTTAGTGAAAAATATTGACATAGATCATTGGTACAAGAATTACCAGAGTACTACAAGTGTTACCGGCAGACAACAAGCATACCTGATAGAACACAAAGGTCATGAGAAAATGGTATGTATAGAATTGACCAATGAACATTGACAAGTGTTGCACCGACAAAGTGAAGAGGATGTCACCAATGGGTCAATACTATAATGTTGAGATCATCATCGATGACAAAGAAAACTGATCATCAGAACTGACAGTCAATTAGAGAACTCACAAATAGTGTATCTGAGTTTTACACGTCAGATAAAGCAATGTAATTCTATTTATAGAGTTTTAATTTGTTTTAAATCATAACTTGAGGGTCAAGAAAGCTTTATGTAGATGTTTTAAAGCATCCTAATGGATCTAAAACATATCTAACTAAAGATCAAGGTCAAGTTGTAAACCTTGGATCTAGAGTTAACGTACGAAGCGTGAATTAATAATTGAGAAAAAATCTAGTATAAATATATGTTCAAATAAATTGTGAGTTATGAATTCATTTTTTTTGATAGCCATGATGAGCATCTAAGGAGTAGAAGGTAGAATTCATGCAAAGTTCAGAAACAGATCATATCAGTTGTCAAGAACACACAGAGGCTATCGACGAGCAGACAAAGGTATTATTCAGTCATGGAAGGATGATTACTCATACATAGGAAGCTTTATTGGATCTGTGATAAACAATTAGAGATTGAATAGATCATCAGATCAAAGACTTATGTAGTTGCATTCTAACCAGTGCATCACATCTAAAATCCTTTTGTAGAAGGTGGACTTAACCATTCTTTACAAATCTCTTAACAGAGTGCACACTTAACAATGTTGATAAAGCTTCAAACAAAGTAGATCTTAATAGGTCTCCATTGTAATACTCGTAACAGGGTAGGTCATCAGAAGTGACCAATTGTAACCCTTAATCGGCCCCTTCTTATTTACAGATAGTGAAGTCTTGTGGGTAACAATCCCCACCATAGTTTTTACTTCCTAACAGGAGTTTTCTGCGATATCATATCTTGTATCATGTGTTATATATTTTCATGAATGTTTCTTTTATGATTACATATTAAAGAACTTATGATATGGTTGCATATACATAAAGAAAGATGAATAGTTAGATAAGATAATCCAAAAATTGATGATTAAGGGTTAATGGGCTAACCAAGAAAACTTTTAGAGGTACTGATTCACCCCTCCCCTCTCAGTACATCATTCCAATATAATTCCAACAATTGGTATCAAAGCTAAGTCTCTTTCTTGAAAAGCTTAAAGACTTAAGAGAAAAGATTGGAGCAATGGAAAAGTACAGACTAGACAAGACTATTGAGAATGAGAAATTACATATCCAGATTAACTATGAGCAGTATAAAGAGGCGAGAATCAACTTAAGAAAAATTCTTGATGAAAGAAATATTATGGCAACCACGCTGAATGAGAAAGACTACAAAGAATTGGAAATACAAGATTACTTTGATACATTAGATTCATCAATGAGAAAAGCTTCAGACACATCAGTAGAAGAAATCACAAGTCTACAAGAGGTCAATCTACATCTGATAGATCAAATCAAGATGCTGTAAATTGGTCAAGAAACTCAAATGCTAAAAATGATTGATGTCATGAATGATGTAAGAAAGGCTGAAAATGAAGGAACACTAGCCATTGATGATAGGAGGAAGATTACAGAGAAACTACAAGAGAAAGAATCAAAGATTCAAAGACTTATTGAGCATCACCATGAGGTTACCAACTAGATTATTCTTATGAGTCAAGAAGCAAATAGATTTAATATAGAACTCATTGAAAGAATACAAATCACTGGTGAGCTAAGCGAAGAGAATAAAAAATTGAAGCATGAAATCAAAGTCCAGAATCAACACAATGAATTGATCAAAAAGGATGAAGATAGCAACAAAAGGATGGATAATTTTCTTGATGGATAGAGAAGAGTCAACAACTACATAGGATTAGGGTACAATGAGAATGGTGAATCTTCTAATCAACCAGATCAGAGGAATGCTTTCACAACCCCAAGATCCAAGAAGCTGTCATGCAATCACTACGGAAAACTAGGCCACACATCAAACATTTGTAGAAGCAAAATGAAAGGTATTTCTCAAACTCAATCTACTTTCATTGGTAATTGTTATAAATGTCAAAAGAAAGGACACAAGGCACATGAGTGCAGATCCAAAGTGACAAGTCCAAAGAGAAAGATCTATATGGACAAGTACTGTCCTACCTACAAGATGAATGGGCATATACATAAGGAATGTTGGGAAAAGAACAACAAGGCATGGACACCAAAGGAAACCGATAAAAGCTACAAACCAACAAGAGTAGGTAACTCATATGTTTGGGACTATAACACATGGGTAAATTGCACAGCATGTGGAAGGTATGGTCATATTGCTGCCAATTGTATGAGAAAGTGGACCAGAAGGTCAAGAGGTTGGACCAATCCAGGTATGGCATGTCTGCACTGTCATAAGGTTGGACATGTGATAAAAGATTGCAAAGAATGACTGATAGACACAAGTACACATCCCAATGGAAATACCATTAATGACATCAAGAGAATGAGAAACAAGATGTGGGTAAAAGACACAAACACTGAAGCTACTGGAACAAGAAATGCAAATGGTGACACCTCATCTAACAGATCTGGTGACATCACTACATCTAACTAAATTGCACAAGTAAGTATGGAATTGCATTATGACAAGTTACATTATACATCAGTTCCATCACACATAGTTCATATTGTAATATTAGCATGAATAAAGATGTAATATATTGTTATTTACTAAACTATTGAAAATAAACCATCAGTTATTGGGCACAATTTGCATTGGTGGACACACACAGAAAGGTTAGCACTACTTACCAGAATGTATTGGTCATTACACAAGCTAAGTGTAAACTGACAGATATCGGTGAACATTGAATCAACAAAAACTGTCTTTGCAACCTCACTGACAATCATCAGGGAAGTCTCCAAAGCTGCTAGCAACCCTGACACTTTGCATAGACACCGAAGATGTTATGAATGTCTCTACCAACAAAATCAGTCTTCATATACTGATGAGTTGGTAAGCATTAATGACAACTTAGGGTGCAAAAAGGTTATAAAAGCCTAATAGGTAAACTCATTTTTGCACCCGCAATTTTTGAGTAGAGCAAAGAAGACCAGAGTGATTTAAGAGAAATTTGGAAAGTGACCCAACATAAATCAATTTGACATGAAGCATTCACACTCACGGGAAATCACAAAGAATCCATAAGTAATAACACTCACCGGCCGCACTATTTTATTTACAAAAAGCCCTAAATTTCTGCAAACAAGATGGCTTGACTTCTAGAGTTGAGAAAATTAAGGAAGATAAGAAGAAATCCTTCAAGCTTGTCAGTAGAGGCTCATGTTTTGAACCTAAATACAAGTTACACCCTGAAATAGCTTCACAACCTGATGATTCTGGAGCATTCTATAGAATCCCACCTAGGGTTTTACTAGTAGAGGATGTAAGGTCCTATATTCACTGTAAGATCTTAGAGATAGGAGATTTAGACCTAGAAAATGCCTACAGGGCACTATATGATGATGCTAGAAATCTCAAAGAAGAGCACAAACATTTGGAGGTAAAGGGACTCACAAATGCACTGCATTTTCCCAAGGTCTTCAAGACAGAGTGGATAAAGATTGTTCCTAGCAGAGTTCACAGCAAGACTCTATGGATAAATAAGCCAAAGCCAATAAAAAAGGATGTTATTCATGTCATCACAGGTTATCCTACAACCAATAAACCACAGGATCACAAGCACCCATCTCTGGCAGAAGTGGAAAAACTGACTGGTGCTAAATCATATAAAAGAGCACTAAAGGTCAACACCATTACCGACGTAGAACTAAAGTTTGGAGCATGTGTTGTTGGATATAAGATCTTCCAAGAAAGCTGAATGAATAGTATATCAAGTATAGCTATGAGCACAACATACAAGATCATCAAACATGGAAAGAAGATGGATCTTGCAGAGATCCTGTTACATCAACTAGAGGAGAACTTGTGCACAATAAGGTCTTCAACGATAAACACTTGTAAGTTTGGTTCCCTCATAATGTGCATATTTGTTTACTTTGAAGAATACTTTCCTTCCATTGGAAAAGTTGTATGGGACACAAGCAGACCCATAACCATTAAGATAGGTGAATTCATAGAATCACTAGGAATAGATTTTGATAATGTTATGCATGAGTATTTCAAAACCATTAAGGAAATGATGCAAGCTAGAACAAGAATTCCTGAAAATCTGATAGAGGAACACTAAGAAGACATATGTTTCATGGTAGATAATAATTTCACATACATCTAAGAAATAGTACCAAGGAAATCATGGCTTTCAAAATTAGAATATGAAATCAAAGAAGGATTATCCAATGAGTGCATTAAGGCACTATTAAATGAACCAGTAGACAATAAGCAACTAAGATTTGGTACCCATGAAGAGGCCAAACAGAAGATTAAAACAAATATTGTTGTCAAGAAGGCTGTAAAACAGTAAAAAAGAATGGTGAAGAATTTGAAAAAGAACTTGAATATATCTTCTGAAGGAGAAGAAGAAAGAGAAGGTGAAGAGGAACAAGAGGGTAAGGAGGAACTCACCAAGGACCAACTTCCCATCAGTGATACAATAGAGAAAAATGAATCAGAGGAAGAGAAGTCTTATTCACCACCTCCTCCTCCACCTAAGAAGTCAAGAACAAGGAGTCAAACAACAAAGGATGCAACTCCTTCTCCCATGGTAAAAGGAAAGGTGTATAAAAGGAAACCTGACATACCAAAGGAAAAACAACTAGTTAGGGAACCTACAAAAAGGAGGAAATTTGTTCAGACAAATGAGGATTTAGAGGACTCAGCTATGGATGAACTTGACACTACAAAACAAGCAAAGGAAACAACAACAGTTACATCACCCACTGAAGACATTGATGAAATATGTAAGTATATTTCTGAAGCAGCATCTCTTGGACATCCTAAGATTAGTAAATGGTTAAGATGGGATTTTGTAGAACAAAATAAGATTGAAGATGCCCTTATTACTAAAATCTATAGACACTATTATGTCCCACTACAATTCACTACACGTGATGTACCACAAGAACTATTAATTAAAATATTTTCTAGATTCACTTTTGCACTTCATGAGGAGAAGAGGATAAGAGAAAGAGTACTTGTTTATCTTATGCCTCCTGAATCAAAAAGAGAAGAAATCAATGAAATCATGGAGAAACATGAGAAAATTTGCTCACCCAAGATGAGAGCTTATAAATTTCTTGAAGAGAAGCTTATAGAGATAGAATAAGAAACCCATGATACATGGAGAAAGATACTCAATCCTATTGAGAAGAGTAGTTATGAGAAGGAAACCGTCAATCAGAGTGATAACTCAACAGCTGAGTTAGACAGTGAAGAAGTGCAAATAACTAGCGAGAAAAAGATTGATATTATAGATGAAGAATGGACAAAAGACGGTGAAGATAATCAAGTACCAGCAAGTCCAATACACATTAGTTTAGAGCATGAAGAAGTTACCAAAGAAGAATTGTAAATAAAAGGTAACTTAACTGATGAAATAAATGATGAATCATGGTTAGACAACATTGTCAATGACACCACAGGACAAGACCCTGTAGTAGAAATTCAAAAAGATGAAGACATAAATGCTGCAAAGGGCAATACCGATGGACAAGATACAACTATTGACATTGAAAAAGTCAATACACCTACAAACATGAATATTTTAATAGATGCTATTAATATTCAGTCAAGTTAGGAAAAAACATCTAAGAAAGATGATAATATACCCAAGGATATGGATATGGATGAAAACAAAGTTGTATCAAACACTCAAAAGAAAATAGATAAAGAAATGAAGGATGCAACCGACAATTAGCAAGAAGTGTCAAATGAACAAACCAAAGAAGCTGATAATAAAATAGAGGATACACTGAGAAAGGGTGAAGAAACAGATAAAAGTGAAGCAGTCAAGCATGATGAAGGTATAAAACTTAAAGAAGATATATTTGTTGATACACCTAAGGCAAATGAGGAGACATCTTCACCAAACCAGCCAGTGGACTCAGAACAGATACAAAAGGATGCCTCATCTTCTTGACCCTCACCTACCAAGTCAACCCAATCTCAAGCTTTACAGATGGTAGTAAATCAATCTACCACACAACCAAAGAAAAAGAAGAAGAAAACTTTGAAGAAGGACATTCTGGCTGTTACACTGGATGAAGTAATAGAAGTTCCAAACTGGGATATTACCACATTGGATAGTGATAAAATTCAAGAGTTTGGAGTGCTATGTCAAAGGAAAGCCATTCAAAAAAAAATGATACAGGAACATAGGGAAACAATGAAACTTGACAAAGCAATAAATATTCTCTAACAACTTGTTCCTGAGGTAAAACTTGAAGCAAATGCTACAGTTGAGGAACAAATTGTTGTTCTTACCGACGCAATCATAGAGAAGAATATAGATGTAGAACAAGCTATGGAAGAACAAGTAGAAAAGAAGTATCAATACAAATTAATTGATAAAATCAGCCAAGAAGTGGCACTGAACAAGGTAAAGCTCTCTGAACTAGCTGATCAATTAGAGCCAATGATTGTTGAAGCAATTACCTTAGTTCAAAAGATGTGCACGCTTGAAAAATTTACAAAATAAAATAGTGACAAGTTAGCAGAGATAGATTCTAATGTCACAGCAAGTGCACAAAGCCTAACCTCAAATGCAGAC
>MU226428.1:293636-327868 GCA_018584345.1 Thuja plicata | reverse complement strand
TCTCACTCCGCTGAGATTCTCAAAACCCTAGCTCTCTCTCTCTCACAGGTTTCGCTCCAGCTTCTGGTATTTTGCTTGCAGGTGATCTTGGCTTTCTATGGATTTGCACATTTGTGAAATCCTACATTGAGAACAATAATATTCTTGTTATCACATTGTCAACCATATTTTATATCTAGAATCATGTATTAGTCCTAATATTTTCCGCTTTCTAACGTAATACATTTAAGATTAGCTCAAAAATTTGAAATGATAAATCTGAACTCAAACAACATATTCCAAACACTTTAGAAGGACTTTGATACCTCCCACAAATTATCACACATCTTGAATAGCCTCAATTCGAACTAGGATACACACACCCAGAAATATTATGCATGCTCATCTCCCAAAGGTTGTCCAACTTGTTTGGCATTGTTGAAGAGGATAGCCTCCTTGAACAACAAGGTAAAATTTTATTCAATGAGAGATCTTGGATTTGAGAGAGACAATACATTTAACAAGTTTGAGGAAGTGTTGGTCAATGTTACAAAGTCAACAAAGATGATGTAGAACATTGACAAGTTTGGTTCTAGGGTAATGTATTTTGTTGTCACCACATTTTGTCTTTTGCAACAAGACAACAATTGGTTGATAACAGTGAACTCCTCAACTTCCTATGTGAGGAGTGTCTTAAGACTCGGGAGTGGTAGGAGTGTACCAAGGGCCTAACTGGACTCATGTTTCCTCTTTCCTTTATTCCTTTACCGTTAGTCCTTGGTTGTGTTTCTATTATTCTTCTTTTAAGGGTACTTCTTAGCATATTTTTCCTACTAGCTTGTACAGTTCCACAACCATTTGGTTGCTGATTGCAAGGGAAAACACCCTTGATTTGCTACTTTCCTAATTAAAAAATATATATACAAAATACTAGAATCATAATTAGGTCCATATAATGATAATAGATGCAAGTCATAACCTTGACAAATCTTTGAAAATAAAACTATGAGTACTCTACCAACATTTAAATATTTAGAGGTTTTGTTTGATAGTGTTTCGATCCTTATAAGTGGATGTATAACAGATTTGAAGCTATGATTTCTCTACTAAGACACATTTTATACAAAAATAATCTTTCACTAAATAAAATACGAAATGATCTTATTAACTACACAATTATATTAGAAAACAAACCATTTTTTTTAATTGACCTTCCAAACCTCTTTGACGTACGCATTTGAAACTAGGTGTGATTGCTAGCATTTTAAAAATGAAAGAATAATTATTTATTTTAGGAAATAAACATGGATAAATCTTATATGGTTTTATCAACCTATATTACCATAAGTTTTGGATAACATAATACATACTTGACTAGACTATGCTTGTTTGAAAGAAATAAAAGAATAAAAATTTACATATTAAGTTGCTAAGATAATTAATGCACGCGTGAGTGAACCATGAGAACAAATTGAAAAATTTGCAATTATATTTACTCTACTAGTTGTTAGCCCATGGAATCATTCATTAATCAAAATCAACTACTACTATTCCTTATGGTGAAACATGAAAATTCTATGCAAGGATAAGGATCCAACATTGACCAAAATTTTCAATGAATAAAAATATAAATAGTACTATTTATATTGTTTTTGATTAAAAAAGTAACCAAGATAAGGGAGCTGACGTGAATAGACATAGCCAGCACGAGAAGTGCAAACTAACAGCAGACAACCAGTACAACACGGGGGTCAAAACACCCTCACCCAATACCAATTTTTCAACATAAAAAACCAGAAAATAAAACTAACAAGCCCCAACTCCACCATAGAGCTGGTAAACAACCTGCAGTCCCTAACAGACCCCAGCATCACCTTGGAGGTGGTAACTAGTCTCTGAAAGTAAGTATCTAAGTAATTAACATTAAAGCAGGGATTACAAATAATAGTAAAGAAAGAATTAAAACTAAACCAGTAGCAAGAGTAATTCATAACAGACCCCAACTTCACCTTGAAACTGGTAACTAGTCTGTGAGAGTAAGTTTCAAAGTAATTAACAAAGAAGTAGTAATTACTTTTAGCAGCAAGGGAATTAAGTCTAAAACCAATGTAATAGTTCAACAGAATCATAGCAAGGCCCTCACTGGTTAGCCAAAAAAAATAAGAAACAAAGCAAAGCATGGAAAAAGGAGGTTAATTGGGGTTTTTACCCCATTGTCCAGCAACAAATTGAGCCAATCCTCCACAAGGAATTGGAATAGCTTCTTTTTCTTGTGTTCAACCTCCTGGGAAGACCCCTTCGCTGTTTGCAGAAGCTGGAGAGTGGTATCCACCAAGTGCATAACCTTCACCGCAAACCCAGCAACTTTGTTGAATCTTTCACCCAGGTTTTTAATTTCATCCTTTAGCACCAATAGATCCATTTTAGAAACCGAGTCTAGGGAGGAAGCCCGAAGTGTTTTAACATCCTTCTAGATATGGGAAATATCATTCACCATGGCCTGAAGACTCTCCTTCGCCCTGTCCTTAACCTCTGGGGTCCCAATTTTGGTTTCATCCTCCCTCTTGGGTTCCTCTGCCATCACCTGGGGGTTTGAAGACAATGGGGAAGTGCTCTATGAGTCTGTATTCTTATCTTCAGATAGCTTCCCCTTGGATAGGTCCATGGTAGGCATAGTGAAGCTAGCCGAAACCAAGGGAGAGTCGAGGCTCTTCTTATCCCCACCCATATCTTGAGAGTCTTTGCCTTTTTCTTTCTCCTTAATCTTGCTTTTCTTCCCCTTTTTAGTGTTTCCACTATGCTTATTTTTTTAACCTCCTTCTTGGACTCTTCTGTTTCCTCCTCATCTTCAATGTACCATTTCCTAACCACTTTCTTCTTGAATCTAGTTTTAGCAATTTTGTGGGAGCTCCTTCTTTTCTTAGTATCTTCCTCATCCTCCTTAGACTCAATGGTGATTTGGGCACCACCTGTGGACCCCACATTAATCTTTTTTTCTAGGGTTTTGGAGGAAGACAAGGGGTTAGAAGCACCCATTACCTCCATAGTGCCCTTTGGCATCGTAATACCCTATACAGACACAATTCTAGGGGGACACAGGGCAAGGTGGAAATTATAGAGGTGGAGGATAAGCCCTTGGTGGAGGATGCAGTAATTTTTCTTGGCTTTTAGATTTTCTCTCACACCTAAAAACAAAGTTTCAAGAGAGTGGATGAGGTAAAAACGGAAGGATGTAGTATCATTGTACCTGAAGTGATTAAGCAGGGGAAAGTGGTAGTTGTAGCAGGTGCAAAAGCATCCTTCTAGGGTAATGTACTTCATGAGAATGAGGCAGACATCATTCCATGGCCTAAGAAACTCCTCCCTTTTAAACCCTCCATGTATTAGAATTGGAACCTCCATTTTCTTGAAGAATCTCGCCTTGCTAGTGTCATTGCGGCTCTTCATAATCTTTTTCCACTTTTTCCCCTCTGTGGAGAGCCCCGTAGCCTGGGCTATAACTTCTACATTTACCTCGAAGGTAATGCCATTTATAGTAACTTTGCACTTAGCGCAAGTTTTAACTAGTTGCATGGAGATAGTTTCATCACATCCTCCCATAGCTTCTATGAAGGGGTAAAACCCACCTTCCTTCAGATAGGTTACCGCGCACTAGTTTTTGAGAAACCCTGCCTAAATCCTAGGGGGTTCCACCCTCACCATATCATTGCCCATATCAAAGCTATACTCAGGATTAACCTCAATCTGTATCTCCATCGACATAACACCCTTCACACCACCACCTAACACTCTCTGAAATAGAGTCTTGTGGAAGATACCAACACAAAACCAGCAGAAGGAATTACGTAGGACAAAAAACCAGTTGGGAATAGAATCCAGATTTTTAATGAAATGAAAAGTACCGATCACAAGGTTAGCCAGTAGAATTTTTTCATATCCTGGAAGGATTGCCTTTCCCATCATTAATGCACCACAAAACCCCATCCATCTTGTCAAGCACATCCTGCCTCGTGTTAAAATATCCATGTCAGTCCCCAATTTGAAAAAGCCTATACTTTTTCCTAAATTGGAGTTAATAGCCCATCTTTTTAGACTTCTAATAATATTAAAAGCTTTCCCCATCACTTTTTGAAAATTAGAATTATGCCCAATCCTCGTGATTCTATCTGTCACCTCTCCCGTCCAATCAGAGTCAAACTTGTACTCCATAGCTTAAGTATTTTCTTTTTCGACAAGCAAAGCAGTTTGCTTGGAACGGGAGCCCATGTTTCTCTAGAATTTGAGACCATGTTGATTAAGCCTTGTGGCTGCCAGCTTGTTAGCCACTGCATTTCCCTCCCAAAAAATGTGCTTTAATTTAAACTTTTTGAATCTAGGGAGAAGCAACCAGATGTCCTTCAGTAGATTAGACAGTTTCCAACCAGCTTTAAAGTTTCCTTTAACCATCTCAATAATGATTTTGGAGTCCCCCTCTATGACTAGTCTTTTAACTCCCAAGGTAACCACCACCTTTAGGCCCCATAAGAGGGAAGAGATTTATGTCATGTTATTAGACCCCAATCCAAGGTTTATCGCATTAGCAATGACCATCTTACCATTATTATCCTGAAAAATACCCCCACTTGTAGGAGAACCATCAGAGGCAACTCCGTCAAAGTTCAATTTAATGAAATTAACCTCTGAGGGGAACCACTTGGTGTTCTGTCTCACCACAACCTTGGAGTAGTTGAACTCATAGAAGGAGGGAGGTAGTTGCCAATCCTTAGAAATCAAACAGTCAAGACTCTTGGGGGGGAGGGGGGGTTTCCAATAGCATGTAAAAAGGTTTTATTTCAATAGATTCATATTCAGACATGCCATCCCCTCAGCATCATTTTCCTCCCCTCTAAAAATCTGGTTGTTCCTTTTCTTCCAAAGGTTCCAGCAGACATGCGAGCATAACAACTTCCAAAGGGTGTTGATAAGCAGGTGCTTCCCAAGGTTTCCCCAATTTCAAATGAATTGGTCCAAGTCCTCCATGAAGACCCAATTTAGTCTCATAATACTCATAATTTTGGTCCAGGCCAGAGTCACGTAAGGACAATGGATGAGAATGTGGTTGATAGATTTCGAATGAGTTTTGCAGAAAGCACATCTATTGACTAAATGTATCCCTCTTTTCTGGAGATTATCTAATGTAATAATTTTACCATGAAGGGAATTCCACCAGAAGAAATTGATCTTGGGGATTAATTGGGGGATCCAGACTTCCCCCAGCTCCTTTCATTAGCCATATTCTTTAAATTGGTTAGGTAAGCATATTTCACCGTTATTTCCCCTAAACGTTTATGGCACCAAATGGATTTTTCCTTAGTCCAGGAAATAGGAATTCTAATGCCTTCAATAAGCTTCTGCTTTTCTTCTATATAATGCAGGACTTGAGTCTAGTGCTGAAAAGCATCAGCAAGAGCTTTCCAATTCTTACCTTGAGAGATGTAATCACTGACTTTCCCTCGAAAGTGAGTGAATAGTTTATCCTTGACTAGACCAAAATTTTCCTATCCCAGGGGTTTTTCCCCCACCCACCAATTCTCCCAGAAATGGATGTGAGTTCCATTTCCGACCAAATATTTTATACCTTTGAGGAGACTTCCTTTTCTTTTATAAATGAAATTCCAGATTTTTGAGCCAGAGGGAAGACTTCGCCCATAGGGGAAACAGTTGTTATAGAAGTATTTGGCCTTCATAATCCTGCACCATCTAGCGGTTCCTCTAAAGAGTTTCTAGCCCAATTTAGAGATGAGAGCTTTATTCAGGTCCTTGATTTTTCTCACTCCCAACCCTCCAGTTAGCTTTCATTGGAAAACAGTGTCCCAGTTGACTAGGTTCATTCTAGCCTTTTCCTCCATCCTAGACCAAAGATAATTTCTCTGGATTTTTTCCAGCTTCTTTGCAGTTCTATCATTTATTTTGAAAAGGGACAAGAAATAGACAGGAATACCTTGGAGGGCAGTAGAAAGTAACTAGAGTTTCCCAGCATTGCTAAGAACCTTTCCTTTCCAACCCACCATCTTTTTCTAAAGTTTCTCCAGGATGAAGTTCCATAATTCATCAGCAACTTCCTTCATCATGAGTGGGAGACCAAGATAGGTATCCAGGAGTGAAGCTCCCTTACAACCCAGATAATTCACAATTAAATTCTGTGTTCTCAGTTCAGTTTTGAAGTAGATTTTTCTTTTGTTATAATTAATCACTTGTCTCGATGCCAAAGCATATTTGTTTAGAAGGTTTTTCCACTCTCTAGCTTCTCTAATGCAATCTTTTCCAAAGAGAAACGTATCATCAACAAACTATTGAAGAAATTATGGGTCAAGGGTGGATGCTGGTTTAAATCTAGCATTAGATCTAGTACTTTCCAATCTCAGTAAGTTCTGAGCTAGAACTTCAGCCACCAAGAGGAAGAGGTAAGGGGATAGAGGGTCCCCCTACCATAATCCCCTTTCAAGAGTAAAGAATCCCTAGGGTTTTCCATTGACCAATACAACAAAGTCCACCATTTTCACCGCCACCTTTATAATATTGATGAATTTTTCATGAAACCCAAATTTCCTGAGCATCTCATACAGGAAATTTCAAATAATCTTGTCATAAGCCTTGGAGATGTCTAGTTCCAAATCCATGCTAGCATTCTTACCTTTTTCCATGGAGTGAACGATTTCATTAGTGGTGATAACAGCATCAAGAATCTATCTTCCTGAGACAAACCCTTTTTGGAAGGGGTTAATAATTTTTCCAAGGAGGGGTTTGAGCCTGTTGGTGATAATTTTGGATAGGATTTTATACATAGTGTTCCAAAGACTTATGGGCCAGAAGTCACTTAAGTATTTAGGGTCTGGCACCTTAGGTACCAGGACAATGTAAGTTTTGTTGAGTCTTTTCAGGATACTGCCAGTTCTGACAAAGTCACGGGTAGCATGTATGAGGTCATATTTAACAATTCCCCAAAAGTGATGGAAAAAAGCCAGGGGAAGCCCATTGGGACCTGGGGATTTATAGGCTCCCATGGAGAATGCCACTAATTTAACTTCCTTCTCAGAAACTTGAGATAAAAGGGTCTCATTGTCTCCCACAGTTACAACCTTGGGGATAACTTTCATAAGGGAGTCAAAATTACCATCCATCCTAACCTAAGCCAGTCTTCAAAAAATTCCTTGGAAGAAATCAGAAGCATGATTACCAATTTCATCACCCTCCGAGAGCAGATTCCCATCAGCTTCCAGGGATTTAATATTATTTCTCCTTTTATGAATGGAGGTGGATCTATGGAAAAAGGCAGAGTTACGGTCACGTTCCTTTAGCGATTGCACCTGTGACCTTTGCTTCCAGAAAATTTCCTCCCTCTTGAGGTTTTTTTTCCATTTGTTTCTCCATTCTTCTTCCTCTTAGTGGTCCTCCTAGGTAGCCTCCCCCATAGCCATATCCTTCTGGAGGAAGGTTAGTTTCTCCTCAAGATCTTTTTTACATTGGAAGATGTCACCAAACTTGGTTTTACTCCACCTTTGTGCCTCCCTTTTGATGATTTTCAACTTTTCACCAATTCTGAACATAGTCATTCCCTTCACCAGTGTATTCAACCATTTTTTAATACATTCTTCAAACTCATTGTGAGAGTGCCACATGATTTCATAACGGAAAGGATGGGGTCCATTACGTTTCCTCTCTTCCCAATCAAGGATCAAAGGGGAGTGGTCAGAAAATGTTCTTGCAAGGCGTGAGAGTCTGAGTAAGGGAGAAATATCCCAACCTCCTGAAACCAACCATTTATCCAGTCTAACTTGTATGAGGTGTCTCCCTTTTCTATTTTTAGACCAAGTAAATCCCATTCCTTGTAGGTCCAAATCGGCCAGGTCATTGTGTCTTATAAAATCATCTAGCTCCTGCATACTTTCCAAGAATTCTTGTGTGCCCCCACTTTTCTTAGAGGGGAATAAGGGAGTATTAAAATTCCCCACACATATATTGGGGTGACATTGATTATATTCTATGAGGTTGGAGATTTTCCCCTAGATTCTACTACATTCGCCTCTAATGTTAGGATCATAGATATTATACAAGTACCAAGAAATATTATTCCAAGTAAACAAAATAGAAAGGAAGTTATGAGAAAAAGCCACAGCATTTCCAGATAAGTTACAAGGGTTCCAGAGAGTGGCCACACCTCCAGAGGCCCTATCTGCTTCACTATACAGAAAGGCCACACCCGGCCAAATATTGTCCACCAGTAGAGCAAAGTTTTGATACTTCATTTTAATGTCCTGAATAAGAACCACATCAAACTTGAACTCAAGAATATACTTCTTTAGAGTGAACTATTTTTGCGGGTTGTTCATGCCCCTTATGTTCCATGAGAGGAACTTCATCTTTTGTTTTTTTGGGAGTCTTCTGGGGTTAACTGCCATCCAATTGACAATGGCCCTTGCTGCTTCTTTACCTCTAACCACTTTCACAGATGGTCGACCCAGTTTGGTTTCATTCCCCACATCTACTTTTTTTTGTATCCATACTTTCGTCCCACTTCTTGCTTTTGGTTTTTCTTTTCGGTTCTGACCAGTCCAAGAGGTTAGTCGATGGTAGCGAGTGGGACATTATTGGTATTTCCATTACCAATCCCGCCCCAAGATGCGTTGGGGAGGAAATTCCCCCCATCCCTTAAAATACTCAAATCCACAATTGTTTCAGTCAAAATGCTTTCTGAAACTAGTGCCTTCTTCACATTGTTGACTTCTTTATTTTCTGTCCCTTTTGGGCTTTCTCTGTGAGAGTTCGGGGCCAGTTGTAGGTCATCAACCAACTCTCCTTCCTCTAGATCTACCACCTTTTCTACCTCTTTAGCATTTTCATTCCCCTTTACCCCCAACCTAGGAGCAGGCATCTGGCCCTCGACAAGGGGGGAGGGGCTTCTGTAGTCCTCATGGAACCATCAACCTGATCTTGAACCTTGTCATCCACATTCAAGGCTATAGAAGTAAGCTCCTGAGAGTCTTGCTCAACAATCTTAGTCATTGCCTTGCATTCAGTTACCACATGCCCATTTTTACCACATTTTTGGCAGTGTAGAGTAGCATTCTGATACACAATGGCTTGGTTCCAATTTCCCCATTTGGATTTAAGAATCACAAAGTTGGGGAGGGGGTTATTCATTGTCACATTCAAACAGAATCTTGCAAAAACCAACCTAGTTTTATGAGCGGTACCCGTGTTCGCTACCACATAGCTTCCAAATGAGTTCCCAATCCACTGAAGCACCTTCTTGTCCCAAAATTCAAGGGGTAACCCAGGTAACCAGGCCCACACTGGCGCTGCTTTTTGTAGTTCCACCTCTGGATTGAAGCCTGGCTTCTATTTGGCCATTAGCAGAGCATGTTTTCCATAGCACCAACTTCCTATGGAGACAAGAGTGTAGTCATCTGTAGCGTTAAATTGAAAGATGAATATCCCCCTGGCATAGCCAAGACAGACACAGTACCCTTGACCTTCCATCTGGTCGTACACCACCTTTGAAGCATATCTATGGTGGGTCAGAAAGTGACAAATCTCCCCACCAAATCAAGTTGTAGCGAGGCAGAAATGCCATCAACCACACCATCTGGGACAACAATCTCAGGGCCAAATTTACCTACTGAGAAAATAGGGGGTGTAGAGGTGTCAGGAGACTCTTTTCCCAACACTACCAGTTTCTAGCCCCCCGTTGGGCCCTCTTTGACTTCTGTCACATGTTTGGGGCAAGAATCCCCACCTTCCAGACACTGCGGATGAGAAGACCCCACAAAGGCGAAAAAGGAGGAATCCACGACACTGGGGACCGCACAGTTATTCTCATTTACTATTCTCCATGATGCACTATTGACTAGAACTATTAATTAATTAAAAATAAAAAGTGTAGTACAATTTTTATTTTTAATTAAGTAATAGTTCTAGTCAATAGTGCATCGTGGAGAATAGTAAATGAGAATAAGAATCTATCTTCACATGTAAATGGATTATTGTAGTAGAAATGTAGAGATGTTGAAGTCATTTCTTTCTTATTTTGAGTTATAATACACCATCTATAAATATCAATAAGAAAATATCAAATATTATAAAGAAACTATTTAAAGAAAAATTAGCTAATCTAATTTTTTTGTTAAAGCTTAAAGTATTTAAAGTCAAGGTGGATGATGAAGTTTCTATTTCAAACTACATAAGCAATTAGAGGTCTCTCATTAGATTTGTAAGTTTTGACCAAACGATATTTCAAACTAAAATGGGAAAGACAAATTATTGAAGATCCATTAAATGCTAACAATAGGGATGATTACATATATTAAGATGCCCTCTCTTTGACTATAGGAAGGGATCTATTTTATTTAAATCTATAACATTGATAGGCAACTAGATAGTTTGGAAGTTTGTAGATATTGGAAATCATGTCCTTATAAGGGTTAGAAAACAACTTGATAGAACATTGTGAATGTACCTTAGCAGAAATAGTTATCTAATAATCTAGGATATTTGTGATTCTAAAGTTTATGTTATAGAATTTAACAACATGTGAATTCAATTTCAAATTTTGGGAGATTTGTGATTTTAATGACTGAAGAGGCTAAATTTAAGAAATCGAAAATTCAACTAAAATTTTAAGAATGTGAAATTCGTAATCTTGAGAATTTATTAAAACCTTTCATATAATAAATAGATAATTTGCTAAACATCAAAATCTCTTGTAATAAAAAAGATAAGATTAAAGATTTTTACAATTTACTTTCAAATAAATTTCATATTGCTTAAAAAATGAAAATAAGCAAACTAAATCTCTGGCCTAAAGTTTCTCCTATAATATTATAAGTACTCCGTAAAATATAAGTTTCAAAGTATTAACAATTTATTTTTAATTAAATATAAAATTGTGAGAAACAATGAAAATAAACCAAAAAAAAAAAAACTCCATCTTAAAGTTTTTCACTATAATATCATAAATACTCCATAAAATATAAGTTTCAAAGTTTTTACTATTTATTTTTAAAGAAATATAGAATTGCTAAAACAATGAAAATAAGCAAAGAAAATCATTAACTTAGAGTTTTCCCTTAGAGTATCATAAGTACTCCGAATATAGTCTGACTAAAGCATGAGTACTATCACTCACAAAAGGCAACCAGAATTCTTCTAGGTGGTTTAGAAGGCCTTTTTGCATGCATTACAAATCTGTTGTCTAACACAAGCACATCTCCAGCTTCCCATTTCAGATCAACAGCTTCCTCTTCAGCAATTTGAATACATGATTCAATGGCCTCTGTAGGAACCACAGATCCATCTCCTAGTGTACGAGGCTGGTTTGTATCTCTATATGCTAACAAATTGAACCAAGCTTTCTTGTTACCATCTACATTTCTGATAGAAATTGTAGGTCCTATGTTAATCATCATATTTTCCCCATCCCAACTCACATTGGACAGTTTTATCCCTGAATTTGCAGCCCTGCAAACAAATTCACAACATGTCATTTTAAAAAATTACGTGAAAATTTGACCAAAATTCAATGTAATTCTTACCTCCTTTCTGCTTCTTTCTTATCCTTGGTTTTGTACCTAGTTTGCCAGCCTGTTAGGGAAAACTCTGGATCGTCCTCTGCAGGAAAAACAAATAGATCATTCACCCCTTCTTTCTCAATCCTGCTTACTAATTCTCGGTATTTCTCCTCCATTCTTTCAGTAATCTTATGGCTCAATAACATCGCTGTCTGCCCCCCATCTGGAGGCGGAATCTCACAGAAAAAGGCTATTTTGCTGGGAAAAGGCTCAAACTGCCTCAACAAAAAGAATCAGCAATATATTAGAAACAGAAAGACTTCTAAACCAGACTATTATAAATATTGCATAATTTGAAGCATTAAAACAATATTCTCTCAATGATAAATAATTGGATGTGATTCGAAAGATCGCTCAAAAAAAATTGACCTAGAAATTTATTATTATTTATGAAACTGTAGGAAACAATTTCCTCTCAATCATCAGACTTAATAGAGAGATCTTTCATGATTATATAGGCAGAACACCAAACACAGAGAATAGATGGTTGGTATTTTAGCTTGTGGTAGAAATTTACCAGAGTCATCTCGTGGTGGAATTTGATGGATTGATGGGGAGGAGCTTCGTTGGCAGTGTGAACTCTTCCCTCAATCCTTGTTCTTGAAGCTGGGCCCACATATGACTTCTCATCCCAACCAAAAGCCTCCATAACCATATTGAAATCTGATGCAGTTTTAAGGGGAAACCCTCTGAAAACCATTGCCCCAACTTTCTTCAGATTATCGTTGATCCACTCTCTGTTGTTTTGAATGGTGTGAAGAAAGGATTGTAAGCTATTAAATTCCTCCTTCTTATCTTGGGGGAGGAGAACCAGCGGAAAGAGAAGGCCATTTTCATCTATAACTTTGTGGTGGGTAATTCTCCCTTGTTGGAAAGGGCAATCCTGCATCTTCCCCATGTTCTTGATTTCTTCCACTAATGGTGATAGCTGTGTGTTGAAGGACTGGTGTGTATTTATAAGAAAAAACAAATGGGTTTATGATTGTTTTATTATATATTCAGTTAGATCAAAATTGTTTTGGGTCTTTAAGACATAAGTCTTGATTGAATTGCACTAAAACAAATTTGACAAAATACTTACTTCTCAGTGATTAACTCTAATTCCACTACTCTAATTCAACTATAACCCATGTTCAAATGAATTTGTATAAACTCCGCCCAAAAAAAATA
This sequence comes from Thuja plicata, assembly GCA_018584345.1. Lineage (NCBI taxonomy): Eukaryota > Viridiplantae > Streptophyta > Pinopsida > Cupressales > Cupressaceae > Thuja > Thuja plicata. The sequence continues at coordinate 315,113 of MU226428.1, read as the reverse complement.
TTTAGAAAATAACCTTCGTTCTTAGTGGGAGCATCGACCTGTTAGTCCGGTCGAATATTTTTATTCATCTGGCATTTGAATGATTGGAAAGGTTACTTGGACGTCAGATGCCGATGCCAAATTAAAATATGTTAGGTATTTTCTTTAATAGATATATTGATATTGTTGTAATTAGGGGAAAAAGAGGAGTGAGCTTTGACAGCTTCCAACCTTGTTATTAATCTATTTGAATTATAAATTTGCTGTCGTTATCGTCATAGCTATGGCTAATATTTTGTGGAGAAAGAGTCCGATGTTCGTCAATATTACTTGGACGTCAGATGCCGATGTCAAATTAAAATATGTTAGGTATTTTCTTTAATAGATTTATTGATACGGTACTTAACAAAGTGTCATTTCGAACTCTATTCAAGCTCTCTATATTCTTGTGTTCTACGGCAGGACGATGATCACTGTTCTCTATATTGTTTAAAGTTATGTTTTCTGCCTTTCATATCCATGTTTACCATCATCTCTTTGTTTGTATTTTTCCTTTGTTTTCCACTTCAGTCCACCTTGTCTCAAACTCATTTATTTTGAGCTAGGCCTCTCCCCTCTTATTATTTGTGTAATTTATTTATTTTTATTATTTTTTAAATTTTATTATCATGATTAGTGTGATCTATAATGTTGATATAAATAATTAACATACATTCTAATTTAGAAACTCTAGTAAATACAAATATAGATTGTAAAAATCTAATATCATTAACTTTTGAATGTTTTTTGAGTCTACTCATTTATAAAATAATATTATATCAGGTCTGTTTATATTTGTAAAGGAAAAAATTTCCTATTCTTCACATCTTTATTCTTCTTTATTTCCACTTCTAAGGAGTGGAATGGAGTAGCTAATTGTCTAGTCAAATTAGCTTCTCCTCAAATCTAGGGTTGTAATATTGTGGATAGGGGACAAGTATACTTGAAATTGTCTCGCATGTTGGAACAATTTGTAGATAAAGAAATGGTTTTGTACTTATTGTTTTGAGTAAATTTTTACCCATCTTTTAATCTTCTACTTTTTTGTTTATCCTAATATAATGATTAATGTATAGTGGTGTATTATAGGATATAAATTATTACATAAATTAAATTTGATTTGATTTTAATTATATAGATTATTATTAACAATTATCCATTTATAAATTTATCTTTCTTTTATTTTCGATCAAATGTATGACTATATAATTGATTAAGGTTAGATCAATAAGATAGAAATGACTTCAACCAAACATAAGTTTAAACATGATTCATTGTCAACTTTCTCTAAATAGTTGTTATAAGCTAAATATTTATGTTGAAGTATTGTATAAAAAGAAAATAAATTAATTATTTAAATATTAAAAACATATTTGTCTTAATATATATTAAAGAGTTCTTATGCAAATCACATCATTGCATTTCCGTAATATCCTATACATCAGTACAAACTTTCTTGTTTCATGCAATCTATTTTATTAATTTATTAAATTGATAATAAGGTTATAACTATCATAGAGAAATATTAGCCTCTTAATCATGCATATTGTGTCTATCATCACATTATTTTCAAACAAAACTCTTAAACATCAAAATTCAATTATCTTGGGCATAAGAAAAAAACATAGATCCATGTATAGAGTTCATATGTGATTAACAATTAGATCCATACGTGTAAAATAATAAAATTAAAATTAAAAAGTTATTTGTTTATATAATGGCATTTATCTAATTATCAACTAGAGAGAGAGAGAGAGAGAGAGAGAGAGAGAGAGAGAGAGAGAGAGAGAGAGAGAGAGAGAGAGCACTCTTTCTATGATGCTCCATCAATAGGCACAATTGATCTCATTTCCACATCATAAGTCAATTTGCCAACTTATGCATAAATACTTATTATTATCAATTTTAATATTAAAATATAAGATATAATAATATTTTTAAGAATTATTTATTTAGTTTAGATAAGGAAATATATGATATAAGATATGTGATGAACTTAAAGGATGTTATTGAGGTTGACATAGAATTATGAGATTTTAACTTGAAAGAACATATTTTAAGTGTGACATTTTAAGGTTTAAAAGAATACATTTATGTTTCATATATTGATGGAGTGGCATGTTCTTGACATGATATATATACTTTAAGGACCAGGATAAATGTAAATTAATGAAAGATACACATAATGAAGTAATCAAGCATGTACAACATTAAAAATTCAAACATGATAGATTCCCTTAAACAAGTTAAGAACTTTTAAATGGATTGTGATGATTTAATGTTGTTGAGATAGGAAGAATGCATCTGAAAAATATTGTATGGATTGGGAACCACATATCCTTATGATGAAAATCTAAAGTGAATGAAGACCTTTGCAGTAAGACAAGGAAATACATTAGGAAAATTTGGATGGATTAAGGTGAATGAAAGATGATTTTATTCGTTAAACAATGGGAGGATAATTAGGACAAGGGATGTGATCTCCCAAAACTATGTCATATAGGAATAATATTTTTTCTCCAAAGTTCCATAAGAATGGTTTTCAATTTCATTATTGGATGAATTATTTCTCTTTGATATCCACCAAAGGGTAATTTTTTTATTTACTTTAAAAAAAATAAAAATTAAAAAGTAACTTTTAAATGGAGTTGATATTTAGATAATCATTAAGTATTTTGGTCCACTTAACAATGCTAGTGTAGGTGTTAGTGTCATTATATGTCAATACTGAGTTTTTTTACTACCCATTTAAAAATGTGTAATCAATCAAAATCCTATCCTTAGGCTAATTATGCCAAAAGGCATTTTACATTTGTATTATGAATTGAAAAATATCCACCAATAAAATCTCTATACCATATTAAGGTTCCTCTACTTTTTATATATGATTAATTTAAATCAATCTATTTATTCATTAATTTTATTTTATGTATTTTTTAATTCTAAATATTTTATCAATATTAAAAAGAACTGTGTACAATATTATTTTATGAATATTGGAAAGACAATACTTTATTATGTTGTCTTTCACCTTATTTCATCTAAACTATATTTAAAATATATGTACTGTTAGCCGTAGAGTTTACATTATTTTGTGTTAGTTATATTATGTGTAGGCGACGGTACTTAGTTACTACCAGACAGCGGTTGGGAATGGCTAGTGACAGTTGGTCACACCCCTTTGGGTTTTATATAAGAAATGTACTTTCTCTTCAGATAGGGGTGGATAGGGACTATTGTAAATATATTCAAGTTACAAATGATTAATAAAGACTTATATTTTCTAATCTATCTTATGTATTTGTATTTCCATACAACATCTATGTACCAGTAAACTAGGTTACCCCAGAGGGTAAACATTTGGCACCGCCGCCTAGACGTACTCGGGAAGGAAAAATAAAATAAATTGATGTGTTGATTATTGCTCGAAGTGAGAAAAAAATTCATGCCCAATCAATTGAACAAAAATAGAAAGAAGGAACTTGAGGAGGAACAAGCCGATAGAAAAGTGGTACTCGCACAACATCAAGCCGAGCGAAGAGAGAGATACAAAAGATGTGCTGAAGGACTACCGAAGGGAGTAAGTGAAGGTGAGGGTCTGGAGGTATCTGACCAAGAGGCTGGGAGAAGTGGCGAGGACTGCCTAGAGGAAACAAGAAGCTTGTTCGGGTCCTTAACCTTAACCCCACAGACGGAAGCAAGAGAAGTCTAAAGGAAGGAAAAAGAGGAAGCCACATGGAGGGAGGCTCAGGATACCACTGCCGCCGTGAGTATCGAAGTGACCGAGGGGCACGAGTATCATAGTATCCCACTAGGCCTAGACAGTTCCAGTATTTTGGGTACATCAAGTGGTATGGTACCAAACAATTCTAGGGTACTGACACTGACATTACCATCCCAGCCTTTAACACAACCGGTGCTACAAACATAGTCGACACCTAGAAAAGTAAACATGGCGACCAACAAGGAGAAGTTGCCAAAATTCTATGGAGATGGAAAAGAAGATCCCCTTTGACATTGCTGCATGTGTCAAACAATCTGGTCCGCGAATGGAGTAGCTGACCAGGAAAAATGGATGAGATAGTTTCCAGCAACCCTCCAAGGGGTAGCAATCGATTGGTACTCTGACTTAGACAAAATCAGAGTGAACACCTGGGACTTATTAAAGAAAGAATTTGAAAAGGAGTTTAGGATCCTGTGAGACGACAATGAAATCATCTCAGAAATATATGGAATCAAACAAGGAAAAAAGGAGACTGTGCGAGCCTACAGCCACCGACTGAAGGAGTTAGTCAGTAAAATGGATAGCTAGCCAGCGGATGGCCTGAAGAAAAGATGGTCCTGAAGAAAAGATGGTTTGTGGAGGGCCTGAAATTGAACCTATGGAGGAAAATGAAGATAGTGCCCCCCACCTCATACGAAGATGCCTATAATCGAGCGATGGACTTGGAGAGAAAACAGAAGAGCTCCAAGAAGAAAAGAAGCATGTCTTCTTCTGACGAAGATGACACTGTGGACGATGACAGTAGCAGTGATGGTGAGTCAAAGAAAAAAGTTATGGCACTCCAAAAGGACATAGAGAGAATGATGAAGGAGTTCAAGACCATGAAAGGGGGTACCAGCAACGGGGAAGATGACATGTGGTGTACGGACTTCAAGGAGAGCGGCCATACGAAGGGGTCATGTCCCAAAAATGCATTGTGTGATATTTGCGAGATACATACTAAATCTTAACATAGAAGACACATCAATTTCGTATCAAAAAGAAATTTTGAACATCTCATGCAACCATTACCTAATGCAAAACTCATGTAAACACATGAATTACACAATGCATCTCGTTTCACCTACAACTATAGTGCAATCTCTACGATATCCTCCCTTACACATGCTATCAGGGGTCCATAAAGAACATGATAGAAACAATACTTATCACAAAACATGGTCAACATCACAAACATTTAGAAAAGTCACCATACAAGACTAAGGAAAAACCCAAGTGGGAGAACTTCCAAAGTTCAACATTAAATCAAAAATGTATACAATTCCAACAATAAATCAAATATGACTTAATGCCACAATTAGACAACGAAAGAGATTTGGGTGACTAATCCAGTTATAAGAAAATTCAAACGAAATAAGTGTTGACCACATACTACACAACAAGGTATCAATCAACCAAAATTAATAACCAATAAAAGAAAAACATTTCACTAAACAAGGTGACTAGGGTTAGCCACACTCAAGGGAGTAGTCACTTCACGACATCCAAGATCTTTCATGCTAGATGTGTTAGAGTATGCACACAATCACTCAAGACTAACAATATGATAAATTCTAACACCTTCTTATGCACTTCATGCAATTATGAATTATATTTTATTACTAGCATCAATATCTATTCAATCATTGCAAATTGCTACAAATAGGTTAAGAGTTACAAAAAAAATTCTACTAAGGATGTAATGCACATTTGCTTGGGGACTTAGGTCCTTTACCCAATTTGATCTATAATAATGAGTACAATTCTAATTCCGTTAATGCACTCCTAATGAATGATACATATATATTTCTAAACAATGCACAATGTATTGAACAAACAAGAATTTACTTTATAATTTCCATATCAATCATATTCCCTCAGAGCTGATTACAACACTCACACCATACACTTCATATAATTAAAACAAAGTATATTCAACACAACATGCAAGTCTAATCATACATGATCAATAAAATCACACTCATGAGGCAAAGAAATAGGTCGCTCAAGAACCGCACATCATTCAAGGGAAGGAAATCACGCAATGTGGAGCTCTTCATCTAGGACTCCATCACCACCATATATCACATTCAACATACACTATCAAAACGCTCCTATAGATTATTACAAACTTCATGGGCATTGATAAGACTAGAGACCCTAGAGTTTTTAATCACGGATCCTAACACAAATCAAGCCTCAGTAGGTATCCACCTATAGCAACCAAGACTAAACATCACTTCCCAAATCAAGTGGGAAGAACCACACACAAAAATAAGAGATCATAAACAATGACTCTCAAGATGCGAGGAGACAAGTGCTAACATGCACAACTAACCATTCTAATGGGCACACAATTTCCCCAGAGCTCCCAATGTAGAAACATGGGCTCTGATATCAAGTGTAATGCCCTGCTAGGGAACCTAGGAGAACTAACCTAAACTTGACACTGAGTTAACAGGATAAATTTTTTTTTTTTTAAATGTTTACAAATAATATTAATAGCAATGCGAAAGCAACACAATGAAGTACCTGACGTACATGAAATACAACTCATACATGATTAATATTTCCCGAGGGTTCCTTGACGTAGAATTACTTAAACAAACTAACCTATGATTAACAAGTATAAAGAACTGACATAAAGGTTACATAATCTAAAACCAATAACATACATCTCATAATAAATATTACATATATAACTGATACCATAAGGTATACTCCCTAGTCAACATCCACTACACAAATCGCAAGGTATGTAGTAATACATAATAATCAATATAATTCATCCTCCAAGGATGATAACCAATATAAACATATGGTACAAATACACAACTCATGAAACTGAACCAGTCTCCAAAAGAATCAGAAGATAGAACTGCATCAAGAACATCCAAGCATGAGGAAGAATCTGTCAGAATCTCAATGGTAATAAGAATCACTACCACCCGACCACGTGGAACCAAAGGTCCACTCCCACCATGCTGAGGAGATAGTAACAGGCCCACTCACACGAGTATACAACATGAAGGCAATCAAAGGTATACAAGCCATCATAAAGAAACACATAGGAAGATCCTAGAAGCTTTCTGATCACAACTTTAAAGACTTAAGAAAAAACACAAGGATGGAAAGATCAAGACAACTTAAAAGCCAAGATCATACAAGGTACATCATCCAAAGATAAAAAGAGTATATGTAAGATATCCAAAATATCACCATAACCAAATACTAAATCCAAAACACCAAATGTCATAGACAACCATAAAAGGTACAACAAGACCTATGGAGGAGACTTAGGCTACATGCTATGGGAGTGTCATCATATGGTCATATACTTGAGTTACCTGGGACTGGTCACTATGGACCCCAGACCCTCAAGCATCATCTAGTTGATTTTACCCTGGTCTGGTCACTCTGGACCCTGGATGCTCAACATGCTAACTAATCTTGTATTTTAATGTTAACCCCAAGTTTTATTATTAAGTTATCACTTATTAAACAACTTACAATAGGTCACCCTGGACTAGCCTCTTTGGGCCCCAGAATCCTATTGTAAGCCCCTCCCCTAAGATGCACCTAACCAACCATACCCTAAGGTCAAGGTCAAAAATAAACTCATGAAACTCATATGTTGGTTCCTACCCATATAGGAACTACTGGTTCTCAAGTAACCAAACAATAACTGCAGTACTCTCATGAGACCATAAAGCACATCATAGCTAAACTAGGTTGGGTATAGGAAATCAGGATTATAACATCATCATATAAACACAAATGACATTGCATAAAACACCATCTAGAAAGTACATTCCCAAAACCTCTAGATTATGTCCTAGGGTCATCTAACCCAACAGATACCCGAAAGTGTGATAACATAAGAGAACATTCAATTCATAGAAACACGCACCCAAAGCACATCATAGTACAATATTCCATATTCAAATGCATCAAATCAAATATAATGTTAACGTAAGAATAGACGAATTTATGATTCCTAATCATGCAAATTTATTTACCCATTACAATTACTATCCAAAGATAATTAAATACTTCATATTGGTAACGTTAACATATCCTATAAATCTATTTATAAATTCAACTTACAAATACATCTACAGAATAATTACCTACTCAACTATAATTACATCGAGATGAAAATATAATTTAAATGGCATTAGTAGCACTATCCAAATACCAATTCCTTTATTTCATGTAATTAAATAACTTTCCTATGCTAAAATCCCTTTAAAAGAATACCTCATGAATATTAATATTTAACTCCATTCAAATAAATACATCAAATATATATGTATATGTGCTTGTTTATACAAATACAATTTAAACTTATTGACAAAGAATCGTTCAGTATATATATATATATATATATATATATATTAAATAGCCTTTAAATAAACTAAACATATCTATAAATTAAACTAGTTGCAATTTAATCAAAATTTAATTAATCAAAATTAAAAAAACTAATCTCAACTGAATTAATTTTAAATGAACCAAAATTTAAATAAATTAAATTTACATAAACTAATATTAAATTACTTATCTTAACCCAAACCGAATTAATAATAAAATTAAAATAAATAAAATGAAAAAAAAACCCACGGGGGGGTCCCTGCGGCCCCCACCCCCTATCACACCCGCCGGCCCCCTTTTAAAGGGAGGCATGATTGGTATAGTCGGCCGGCGCCGACTGTCGTGCCGGCAGCTTAGGCTGTCGCGCCGGCAGTCCTGGCTGTCGTGTCGGCTCATATGCCGAAGTCAGGGGACGGGTGCGGTGGCCCCCGCTACCCACTCCCAAACTGGTATAATTTTTTTTATTAACTTTTATTTTTTACTAACAAATTATACAATGACCTTTTTTTTGTATCATTATATATATATATTTTAATATAATTTTCCGAAAATGAAAATTTGTTTTTGAAAGTCTTATATTTTATTTTTGTCTTTTTCTATTGATTTTAATTACTGGTGTAAATTTCATTTTCTCTGTATTTTTTTTACATTACAGAGAGTATTTTTTTTTCAAACAATAATTTTCCAAAGAAGCATTTACAAAGGGGATATTTATTTTTCTCTCTACTATAGTCCTAACTATAGGGCAGTTTAATTTTTCATTTTCTAGGAGAACCATAAGGTATTTTCCTATGAAATTTTGACAACACTTCTGTGCTAGGGTAATATACATTTTCTTTCAAAAATCAGGGATCTAGGGTTCCATAAGCACATATTTCAACAACAATTTCAAACAAGAAACCTTAATACCCTTTTACTCATAATGCCATAAAACGAAACCCTTTATGTCCACAAGCACAGATCTGACATGCAAGCATGAATTTAAAAAAAAATGATCTAAGAGTATATTTTCCAATTGAAATCAATCAAACCCAAAATAAACAAGAAAGGAATGACCAAGCAAGGATTCATAGCTTTTCGAACGCATAGAAGACAGGGATCTGAAAAACTAGAATTGACATGAACCAGACCCTACCTCAATATCTGTTGAAGAATGCTCAATCCAAAATCCAAGCAAGGAGAATTCCAAAATTATGCTTTAAAACCAAGCACACCCAAAAGCTTCCAAAAATGCTCCCAAAAACCTGTTATGAGAGAATGCGAGAAGAATCTCCCTAATGAGGATCCATTTCCCCTAATCAAGCAAACCTTAATGCCAACACATTCAGTTAACTCCTAAAAGGACTCCTCTCCAGAATTGAAAGAAAATAATAATTAATAATTAAAATATCTAATTACTTGCACAACTCAACTTTGACTCCTAAATTCAAGTTGAGATCTCTTGAGTTGAAAATACTTTCTCAACCAAATCTTGCAAATGTAATTAATAAAATATTTATTTAAATAACTTAAATATTTACCTCACAATAATCCATGCAACTAAATATTTAATTATTTAATTAACCATAAAAGCTCATTTGCTCTAATATTCAATTAATTATTCAATTAAATATTAATATTCAATAATTGCACTTTAAATAAACTTTCAATTAAACATAGGTATTTAATTTAATTTTCAATTAATTAAATACCCTATATTTAACAATTAATTGCAATAATATTCAATTAAATAAATAGCATGATATAACACCCACATAATCACATCAAGCACCTGAAACCAAAAACATGCAAAATCAAACATGATCAAGGAAAGGGATACATGAATTCCTATCAACTATACGAATTTGGTCAGGGTAGTCAAGATAGATACTTGTCCACTAACTAGGAAAATTAGGTTTAGGATATGATTTGGACCTGAAAACTATCTCCCCTCTCTTACCATTGAGATTAATGTGATAGGGCACTCTCACTCCTACCAATTGAGGGAAGACGTAGCCTGGTACCTGCAAACCTATCATCACCAAGACGAACATACATACATATATCATATGGCAAACAATGGTTGAGACTAGGTTATCGTGTGGATCTCGCCAAAGCAAGTAACTATGACTCTGTCCCATACCATACCAAGCACATCAAATAGTAACTCAAAACATACAATGATCCATGTGCATATAAATCTAAGGTTAGTATTGTCAGAAACCATAACCCAAATGAAATCCTAACATATACATAAGCATCATTAGATAACCCTAAATCACATATACACAAAAGATACAATATGATAATAATGGGTCAATAACATACTGAAAAGCAACGCATGAATATCTTTAAAATCACCTGAAAGAGCTGACACATACATACTATGGTCTAAAAGAGATCAAAAACTGACACAGGCAGACAGACAAAGGGGTAGGTATTACATGAAGGCACAAAAAGAAACATGGGAGATGGCAACCACCTCAGACCGGAGGGAGGCAGAACAAAACATTCTGAGACAACTATTACATTTGGAGGTACCGGTGAAACTCCAAGACCTCCTTCACAGCATGCCTCACTTGGGACCGACACTATTGGGGAACTTGGCCACACAGCCAAATATCACACGTACGGACATCCCTGGAGGGTCTACAATTGACCCGATGATACTTGCTGTAAACAACAGGAGGTACCCGACAGTCATCGAGATGGGTATCCTTGGTATCACTCTCAAAGACACCATTGTAGATGGTGGGTCCAGAGTAAATGTGCTTCTAGAGGAGACATGGAAAAATTTGGGGAAACCCACGCTATGGCCTCCAACCTTCAACTTGTTGGGAGCGGACCAGCATGGCTTCAAACCCATCAGAACCCTCATGGCTCAACGCGTGATGATTAGTACACAACCCTTCGTACTTGACTTTGTAGTGATCCCACTAAAGAAAAAGGGGTGTGATGCTATTTTGGGATGAGGGTGGCTCACCTCGGTGAAGGTGAACCACAATTGGAAGCGGAACACACTCACCATGGAGAAAGTTGGGAGGAAGTATGTGATTGACCTCCACACACAAATGGTGAGCAAGGAGTTAGCATCTTCAGACTTAGAATCTGAAGGAGAGCAATTGGGAGAAGATGGAGGGCAAAGAAGAATGGATCCCAATGATGAAGGGGTTTTGGAGTTGGAAGAATGTTCTAGGGATGATGGAGATTCAATGAATGGCATCTTTCATTGGCAGATGGAAGATTATGAGTTCTTTCCACCATCTTGTAACATGCTAAGAATTAGGGAGGAGGAAGCCACCCCTTCACACCAGTTTAAGGAGGAGAAACCCATCAAATACCAGGAGGTAAAATCAAAGGGGAAAAACCTCAGTGACAACACTAATGTGGGCGACAGTTGGAACCTCGTGGCCTCAACCTTCAAATTCATTATTCTCCTTCTTCTTATGTACGGGCCAGCGATCATGGTCCCTATAGAATTTATGGCTCCTAGCCTTTGGATCACCATTCAAAACAAAGCCAAGGATAAATTTTTGGAAGTTGGCTACGATGGGGCCATTCAATTGTACACTCTCGAGGGATGGGAGATACACGAGGCCATCAACAGTACCAAATCGAAACCCCACCCGGAGAGGATGGACAAAGCACCTGAAAGGATGGGTAGAGAACCCGAGGGGATGGAAGGGGACTCGAGAAACCAGAGAGGCCAGACGGAGGATGGGAGAGGCACCTAGAAGCTATTTAAATTAGGCATTTAAAAGAATTTTTTTTCCAAAAAAAAAAGGAAAAAAATTGTACGACATTGTACGGCCTAGCGCCATATGGACAGAAAATAAAACCATAAACTAAAAGCAACCATACGACAGGAGGTCATACGGTCAAAAAAGAGAAAGAAAACATTTTTTGAAGTGTAAAAGACTACCGTATGGCCAGGTGAAAAAATAGAGTCTGTATGGCACCGTACAGATGGGAATTTTAAAAAGAATAAAAAGTAGCTCGCACGGCACCGCACAACATGATACTGTATGGCTTTATAGACGGTGAGAAAAAGGCTCATGCGGCACCGTACGGCCTGACGCCGTACAACTAGCAAACAAAACACAAAGTTCCATGAGCGTATGACAAATGGGAAAAAGATATGAAGCCGCAGATTAAACAACCGTACGGGCCCACAAAAATGTGAAATGAAAAGAAAAAGAGGGCAAAGGGATAGTTATAAGACCACATGTCTTAAGGTTGCTATAGTCACCATATGACATAACACCCTCAATTAGCAGCAGTAGCGTGCGACAAGAAAATCAAAAGAACATAAATTCGTACAGTCGTACGACACACCATTAGGGAGAAACTGAAGACTGAACTTGGAGGCAAGCACCGAAGCCATTACAGCATGGAGACCGTATGGCACCAAGATTTTATAAGCTGCACGGACCCGCACCAAGCTGCGAAAAGAAGTAAAGCCGTACAGCCACATACGGTACAGTACATGAGAGGTCTAAAGCCGTACGCTTCATACTCGGGTGAGGGAAGATAGATAGCATTAGTGTCACCACTCAAAATTTGGGTATGAGCATATCACTACCGTACAGAAAGAGAAAAATGTTTGACTTATTGATTGCTGAGAGGAGGAAGAGCGACTGCACGCCCCTCCCAGACTGGAGTAACCGGAAAGAAAAAAAAATGACGACAATAGAGGCAGTGAGGAAAATCAAGTTATTGGCGGAGGAGAGAGGGCATCGGATGACAATCACAAAAATGGTGTGCGTTATGGACCCCGCAAGGGCGCTGCCCCTTGACTCAGCTGGAGGCGTTGCCCCCAAACCCCCATTTATTTTTGAGGCATAGCACAATAGAGTTTGGGGTACCCGCACCGTCAGGGTAAGCGTTGGGTTTGTTCCACTCGGTGAGAAAGAAGTTTGAAGGTAAGCGTTGGAGGGGAAGCCATCAGCCGCCAACGATGATGGATTTGGATAGTTTGTGAACACACAGGTTGAGAAAATGATAGCCAGAGATGTCGCAAACATTGATTGTCCACGCACCAGTGGTGGCGAGAGTGGTAGTAGGGTACTACACTTTCAGGAGTATGTCTTGGCTGGACATGAGGCTGCCATGGTGGAGGCACAGAGAGATCAGGAGGAGCTGCCACCAGGTTGGAGACAGTAGAGCAAGACTTGGCTCAGTATACCCAGTAGTTGGGTGTGAAGAAGGCAACATGGCAATTGAAGACAGAGTGGTTGGAGGCAGTATCATTTGAACAACAGATTTGCAGCACTTGGTAGAGGTTGAGACTGAGCAGCATGTTTTGGTTCTTGTACGTGGTTCATCATTCCTATCTTGTTCTATCCCGGACATTTTGTTGTCGTCCGGAGATGACTTTTCTTTAGGGGGGAATGATGTTAGCCCTAGAGTTTACATTATTTTGTGTTAGTTATATTATGTGTAGCTGACGGTACTTAGTTACTACCGGACGGCGGTTGGGAATGGCTGGTGACGGTTGGTCACACCCCTTCGGGTTTTATATAAGCAATGTACTTTCTCTTTGGATAGGGGCAGATAGGGACTATTGTAAATGTATTCAAGTTATAGATGATTAATAAAGACTTATATTTTCTGATCTATCTTATGTATATATATTTCTGTACAACGTCTATGCACCAATAAACTAGGTTACCCCAGCAAATACACATGTGCTAATATTATAAAACTTATCAAACAACCAAAATAACCCTACAAAATTACTTACTTGCAATCTTTCCATCAATAAAGTCCAAGTAAAGCAAACATAGTCTAATTTTTTATTGAAAAAAAAAAACATGAATACTCCTATTTGCATGCATTACAAATCTGTTGTCTAACACAACCACATCTCCAACTTCCCATTTCAGATCAACAGCCTCCTCCTCAGCAATTTGATGACAGGATTCAATGGCATCTCTGGGAACTGCAGATCCATCTCCTAGTATATGCTGCACCTTTTCATCTTCAAATGCTATAGGATTGAACCAGGCTTTCTTCTCACTATCCATTTTTCTCAGAGAAGTTGGTCCTACCTGAAGCATCATTTGGTTTCCATCCCAAGTCACCTTCGACAAAATTAGCCCAGAGTTTCGAGCTCTGCGAAGAAATTCATGTCACACTAATTTTCAACAAAAACCTCTATGTGGGACCCTTTATTAAAATTCAATGTACTACTTACCTCTTTTCTGCTTCTTCCTTATCTTTGGTTTTGTAGTAGGTGTGCCAGCCGGTATTGTAATCTTGAAGATTGTCCTCGGCAGAAAGAACTATTGAAGTAAGCACACCATCTTTCTCAATCTTTCTTACTAAGTCTGGGAATTTCTCTTCCATTCTTTCTGTAATTTTATAGCTCAATAAAATGGCAGTTTCACCTCCATACGGAGGTGCAGTCTCACAGAAGAATGCTATTTTATTTGGACAATCCTCAAACTGCTCCAACAAAAGAACAAAAAATATATTAAAAATATAGGCGGCTCTCTACGAATCCACTATGTGAATATCGCATGATTGTAAGTTTTAAAACAAATCATGTGACTTGATAAAGAGATCTTTTGTAATGATATTGTAAAACTGACGATCCCATTAATATGAAGATTGTTAGGGAATCTGGGATTATTTTGTATGTTCGTGTATTAACATTTAAGAGCATATTCAATGACCTATTTCTTCCTAGACAATCAATCAATAGATGTGATTCATATTTTATAAACCATAAATCTAAAATCGATCATCATATTATACTGTAGAGATTGCAGAAAACATATACCAACTACCCATTACATATAAAAGATATTAAGTTCATTCATATTTTTTTGATCATTGAAGGGCCATGGCCGAGAGTTCGTTCATATTCAACACCAAAGACACTTTTCTACAAGTCCAGGACGTGAATATTGCATGATTGTAAGTTTTAAAACATTCACGTAACTTGATTAAGAGATCTTTCATAATGACATTGTAAAAATGACAACTACATAACATGAAGATTGTTTTTGAATTTATGTTGTAGGTTATTATATTACATATAATGATCTATTTTCTTTTTATGATAAAATCACTAATATGGTACACGAAATACCGAATGTAAATCTCTACATCATAAATCCCAATTACCCATTACATATAAAAGATATGAAGTACTTTTAGTTGTTGTAGCAACTTACTGCAATCATCTCATGGTGGAATTTGATGGGTTTATGTAGAGGAGCTTCGTTGGCTGTAAAAACTCTTCCCTCAATCCATGTTCTTGAAGCTGCCCCAATATATCTCTGTTCTTCCCAACCAAAAGCATCCATAACTGCATTGAAATCTGACGCAGCTTTGAGGGGAAATCCTCTGAAAAGCAATGCTCCCACCTTCTTAAGCTGATTGCTAATCCACTCTCTGTTGTTTTCAATGGTGTGGAGAAAGTATTGTAAGGTGTTAAGTTCCTCCTTGTCATCTTGGGGCAGGAGAACCATGGGAAAGAGGAGCCCATTTTCATCTATAACTTTCTGATGGGAAATTTTCCCTTGTTGGAAAGGGCAATCCCGCATCTTCACTATTTTCTTGAACTCCTTACAATAAGAGACGTACCTGTGTCGAGCATAACTGCGTATGTATTTATAAGAAATTTCAATGGAGTATCACGGAGTATGGTGTAAGTCCAAAATTGTGTCCAGCCGGCTGTTAGAAAGAAACACTTCTCTGCTTTGGGTTGGGAATCTTTTGGCCTATTATTGTTCTCTGTGACTACTTGCTTGCCTCGAGGTTTTGTGCTTATCTCAACCGCTATTATTTCAAAAGAAATGCCGGCCAGACATTTTTAGAAAACTTGTATGCACATGTGCTTCGTTCCTTGGAGCTTCGGATTACACAAACTATGGTGATATTATTATGTTAAAATTGGAATGTAATGAATAAACTTAGAAAAATCCATGCAAAACTTTAAAAACTGCTTTGGATTACACAAACTATGGTGATATTATTATGTTAAAATTGGATTGTAATGAATAAACTTACAGAAAAATCCATGCAAAACTGTAAAAACTGCTTCGGATTACACAAACTATGGTGATAGTATTATGTTAAAATTGGAATGCAATGAATAACCTTACAGAAAAATCCATGCAAAACTGTAAAAACTGCTACGGATTACACAAACTATGGTGATATTATTATGTTAAAATTGGAATGTAATGAATAAACTTATAGAAAAATCCATGCAAAACTGTAAAAACTGCTTCGGATTACACAAACTATGGTGATATTATTATGTTAAAATTGGAATGTAATGAATAAACTTATAGAAAAATCCATGCAAAACTGTAAAAACTCCTTCGGATTACACAAACTATGGTGATATTATTATGTTAAAATTGGAATGTAATGAATAAACTCAAAGAAAAATCCATGCAAAACTGTAAAAACTGTTGATAAATATCAATTTCCTTTATCAGTATGGGCCTAGCCTCGGCTGAGAATGCAAAGATTTACATAGAGTTGAAACTATTATGAGAAAACCTGATTATCCCAAGTGTCCTGCCATATTATACTATGTCTTTTGCTAAACAAAATGATTAAAGATCTATCCAAAATTAATTGAAGTCTACTTCCTTGGGAAAACCGGTAACCGGTCTGAGTATCAGCAAATAAATCGCTGAGCCACCTTTTCAACAAAATGAGCTAAGCAACTATCTATCAATCTATAAAAACTAATTTCCAAAAGCTTCTGCAAAAGGGGAAAAACCAACTTGAAGAAGCAAAATCAACCTCCTTCTGCTCTCATTTCTCCTCTGTCTGTACGCTTCAAACTGCTAACCACGAAGAAGCAATCTGAACATTGAGGAAGAAGAAGCAGGGCTCTCAAGCTTGAAGAAGCAAAATCTACATCCTTATGTTCATAGATATCATTATTAGAATAATTATTTCATTAAAACATTAATAATATTATTAAATTTTAATTTATGTTAAGTCACTAATATATTAGATTTATGGTTTAATAACTGGGGCCGAAATTTTGGCCCAGTTATCTTTTTACTGTAAATTTCGGCCCTAGTTATTAATGAATTGGTCTAAGTGCTCCAAAAAGACCCAGTCCAGCTTCATTTTGCTCATAATTTTTCCCCACACCTGAGAAGCATAAGGGCAGTAATAAGAATATGGTTTATAGATTCTACCTACATTTTACAAAGAAAACACCTGTTAACCAGCTGAACCCCCTATTTCTGAAGGTTGTCTAATGTAAGGATTTTCCCGTGAAGAGCGGTCCACTAGAAGAAATTAATTTTGGGAATGAGCTAGGGGAGCCACACCTTTCCCCAGCTCAACTCATCGGCTAGAGCCTTACTATTAGCATGGTATGCAGATTTGACCGTGACCTCCCCCGATTTGCTGTGACACCATACAGCCCTGTCAAAAATTTGAGAGAAGGGGATCCTGATCATAGCAATCAATTTCTGTAGTTCCATAACGTGGTTTGGGATATGCTCCTGGTCATGATAAGCATTAGCAAGGTTCTTCCATTTCATATCCTCAGAAATGTAGTCACTGACTTTGTCTCCAAAGTAAGAAGTCAAACGATCTCTGAGGAGACAAAGATTATTTCTACTGAGAGGTTTATCTCCTACCCACTAGTCCTCCCAGAAACTTATCTTCTTTCCGTCACCAACCACCCATTTTAAGCCTCTGAGGAGGGAACCTTTACTTTTCACCATGAAATTCTAGAATTTAGACCCAGTGGGGTAGCTTTGACCCGTGGGAAATTGGTCATTTAAGAAGTATTTGGCCTTCATAATTCTACACCACCCCGAGTTACCTTTAAAGAGTTTCCATCCAAGTTTGGTAATTAGTGCCTTGTTAAGATCTTTTATTTTTCTCACACCCAGTCCTCCCACCTTTTTGGGTTGGCACACTGTTTCCCAGCTAATCAAGTTCATTTTAGTCTTTTCCTCCATTCCAGACCATGGGAAGTTCCTTTGGATTTTTTCCAATTTCTCAGCAGTTCTGTCGTTGATTTTGAAAAGAGATAGAAAGTAAACTGGTATTCCTTGGAGGGCCACCGCCAGAAGTTGAAGCTTTCCCGCATTACTTAGAACCTTGCCTTTCCATCCTGCCAATTTTTTCTACATCCTTTCAAGAATAGAGTTTCGAAAAGGGTCGGAGACTTCCTTAACAGTGAGAGGGAGCCCGAGATAAGTGTCGGGAAGTATACCTCCCTTACACCCAATACAATCTATAATTTTCAACTGGGTTCTTTGATCAAAATTAAAGAAGTAAATTTTGCTTTTACTACAATTAATAACCTGACCTGAGGCCTCCGCATAAACATTTAGCAAATCTTTCCAAGCTCTCGCTTCTCTAATGCAAGCTTTCCCAAACAGAAACGTGTCATCCACAAATTGTTGGATGATTTCCGGAGGAAGAGTGGAGGCCGGTTTGAATCCAGCAATGTGGCCAGAAGCCTCCAGCCTCAATAGATTATGGGCCAGCACCTCAGCCACCAGGAGGAATAGATAAGGGGATAGGGGGTCACCTTGGCGCAAACCCCTCTCCGGATTAAAGGACCCCAAAGGAGAACCATTAACTAGAACTACAAATTCAACAATTTCTACCGCCTCCTTGACAATTCTAATGAAATTTGCATTAAAGCCAAGCTTATTTAGAACCCCGTACAGGAATTTCCAAATCACCTTATCATAAGCCTTAGAGATATCAAGTTTCAGTGCCATGCCAGCATTATTACCTCTATCCATCGAGTGAATGATTTCATGGGTAGTGATAGCCGCATCAAGGATTTGCCTTCCTGGAACAAAGCCCTTCTGGTTGGGGTTAATAATTTTGTCCAGGAGAGGTTTGATCCTATTAGTGATGATTTTTGAAAGGATTTCATAAACTATGCTACAAAGGCTAATCGGTCAAAAATCACTTAGTTCCTTGGGGTCTTGGATTTTAGGGACAAGAACAATGTAAGTTTTATTCATACTCTTGAGAATTTTTCTAGTTCTAACAAAATCATGGGCAACATGGATAATATCATATTTTATGATGTCCCAGAAATGCTGGAAGAAAGCCAGGGGAAATCCGTCTGGCCCAGGAGATTTAAAAGCCCCCATGGAGAAAACTGTGGTTTTGACTTCCTCCTCAGAGACCTTGGAAAGAAGCCAATCATTCTGTTCTCTAGAAATAACACTCGGGATAGAATCCAGCAGATGGGAGCTAGCAGCATCATCCCCCCTCTGAAGCGGGTTACTAAAGGTATCACGAAAGAAATCTGCTGCATGTTTACCCATTTCTTCATCCTCACTCATCAACACCCCACCGAAAGTCAATGATTTGATAGTGTTCCTTCTCTTGTGAATTGAAGCGGATCTGTGGAAAAAAGTTGAGTTGTAGTCCCCTTCCTTGAGCCATTGGATGCGAGAACGTTGCTTCCAGAAGATTTCCTCCCTTTTTATGTTATCTTTCTATTTATTCCTCCATCTCTCTTCCTCAATATGAGCTTCCCTAGTGGAATTGCCCATGGCCATTTCATTTTGGAGGAGTTTAAGTTTTTCCTCTATCTCTTTTTTGCACTGGAAAATGTCCCCAAACTTTCTTTTACTCCATCTGTGCGCCTCCCTTTTGATAATTTTAAGCTTCTTAGGTATTCTGAACATAGTTGTACCTCTAACAGGTGTGTTCCACCACCTTTTTATGCAGTCTTCAAAATCCTTGTGAGAATGCCATATTATCACATAGCAGAATGGTTAGGGTCTAGTACGGGCTTTCTCCACCTAGTCAGGAATCAAAGGAGAGTGATCAGACACAATCCGTGGGAGGTGCAAGAGACCTATTAGAGGGGAAATATCTCACCCACTAGATATCAACCATCTATCTAGCCTAACCTAAATAAGCTGTCTACCTTCTCTATTGTTAGACTAGGTAAACCCCGTACCCTATAACTCAATATCAACCAAATCACTAATCCTCATGAAATCTGCAAGCTCTTGCATGCTATTAGAATAATCTTGGGACCCTCCTAATTTTTTTGATGGGAATAGGGGGGAATTAAAATCTCCAACACACATAACAGGGAAATCAAGGTTGGCACCAATGAGGTTAAAGATTTTCCCCCAGAGTCTACCCCATTCTGTTCTAGAGTTTGGGGCATAAATGTTGAACATATACCATGAAGAGTTATTCCAAGTAAAAAATGCAGCAAGAAAGTTGTGAGAAGAATCCACAAATTTACTAGATAACTTACAAGGATTCCAGAGAGTAGCAACACCACTTGAAGCCCCATCAGCTTCCCTATATAGGAAGGCCACCCTAGGCCAAATTTTATCAACCAGTGGCGCAAAAATATTGTGCTTCATTTTAACCTCCTATATGAGAACCATATCAACACGGAGCTCCATAATATACTTCTTTAAAGAAAACTATTTTTGTGGGCTGTTCATGCCCCTTATGTTCCATGAGAAGAACTTCATCTTTTACCTTTTTGAGAGTCTTCTAGGGTTAGTTTCCTTTTGCTGGCAATGGCCCTTGCTGCTTCCTTAGCTCTAGTCGCCTTGGCAGTCGGATGGCCCACCTTGTTTTCACTCCCTACATCAGCCTTCATTTTTTATTCCAGTCCATCACCCAACTTCTTGCTCCTAGTTTTCCTTTTAGGTTCTAACCAGTCGAGGGCCGAGGTCAATGGAAAAAAGGAGGAAGCTCTCAGAATTTCCTCACCAAGGTCTAAACCACTTTTCCGGCTGGAAGAGTTTTCCCCCCATTTCCTGTCAGAGCACTTCGAGACATCCAAGACTTATTTTCCATGTTGGTATTATGACCATTTGGGCTGTTAATAATAGTGTTGGAGACGTCTGATAATACTATGACCATTTCTCCAACAATAGGGGTCGT
Organism: Thuja plicata; assembly: GCA_018584345.1. Taxonomy (NCBI): domain Eukaryota; kingdom Viridiplantae; phylum Streptophyta; class Pinopsida; order Cupressales; family Cupressaceae; genus Thuja; species Thuja plicata. Next base: position 294,094 of record MU226428.1, on the reverse strand, counting down.
GCCCTTCTCCACTAAAGAGTTCACTCTGAGAATCTCTCCTTCTTCTAAAGCCTCCACCTTCTCGGCTTCTGTGTTCTTTTCTGGCTCTTCCTTACTATACCCTTTATCTCGGGCATCAGTCTTCTCGGTCTCTGTGTTCCTTACAGGCCCTTCTAAACCTAGTTCATTACCTTGAGGGGGGACTCCATCACTAGAAGGAAGAACAATTGTGGTATTCACCGTGGTCCCAGTAGACTCACCATTATTAACCAACGACGATGGGCAAGTGACAGGATGTTCCTTTGACGTGTTCAATAGAATTAAGTATTGCTTAGTTTATTTATTATATTTTAGTTTTTTTTTATGAAAGTATGATTAAAGTTATTTTTAAATAATTTGATTTAGTAATCTAAGATTGTTATTTAGATGTTTAGAGTGTTAAAATATTATTAGGTTCTTTTTATATTATAATGTTTAGT
>MU226428.1:254041-293474 GCA_018584345.1 Thuja plicata | reverse complement strand
AATAGTTTTTACTATAATATTGTTCAAATATATTATAATTTAATTTTGTAGTTATAAAATATAAAATATAATATCTCATAAAAATATACTAAATTCTAAATGAAAAAAAGTAATTTGAGTCTTGACAATAAATTAAATGATATATAAATTATACATTACAAAACTATTGTTAAAATAAAATAAAAAATAGCAATGGAAAAGGGGTTCAATTAAATAAATCATATTGGAGATAAGTAATTTTTATAATATATAAAATTCATAAATAAATATCTAAACTTTAGAAAACATCTAATTACGAAAAATAACTACTTATAACTAAAACAATAAACTAATTGTGCACAACTGAAAAGTAAGGTTGTAGAAATTGTCCCACTAGCTATGACATTTTGTTAGAGCTTTTAATTAAACATGTATGGCTTTATTAAGCCTATTTAGGTGACACCTTTTTGACTTCTTCTAAGTGAGTGTCTAGTTTTTTGATTTGATCTTGTAGTTGTGTCATGTTGGTCGACAAAGTCTTATAGTTGTGGCATGTTGGTTTTGACACCTCTTCCTCTCTTTGTGGAGGTTAGTTCCCTCCTCACACCTATATGTACTTATCTTCTCCAATGAATCAAATGGTCGGCTGTGTGATCTCATTTTGTGTTGTGCTTTTGATTTATCTCGGTGATATTGGTTAATGTTATATGGTATCAAAGCCACATTGATATAGTTTGAATCCATTAACGTAAAACTTGAACATTGTGTTTGGCAGGTTGTGTGGTCGTCATAGCTCGTAGAAATGGTTTAAACAAACTTGTTGCTCACACGGGCATTGTAGCCATCAACCTATGACAGACGATGTCTATACCATCTCATCGACCTATGAGGATACTGGTGCAAGAGCACCTAGGGTTAAAGTCTTTTAACTTTTTTGTGAAATTTTTTCTCATAGCTGCTAAGGTAGTTTAGGAAAGTTTAGGGTGACAATGGAATGCTTTAGAAGTAATTATTTTTGAGTTATGAGGATTTTTGTCCAAGTGACCTTTGTAATGTCCTATTGGACAAAATGAGTCAAAGTGTGTGTTGGGAGGTCAAAGGGCTTAGAAAGAAATATTTGGTGTGTTTTGAGTCATAGGGCATGGCTTATGAACTTATGTAATCCATCCATGGAGTTGAAGTCTTGAGAAAGAAAAATTGTAAAAAAGTGCAAAATATTGCTTAAGCAACATTTGCAGCTTTTGAAAGTTGCTTGACAACTTTTCTCAAAAACTTGTTTTTTGTCCAAAATTAGTTTTTGATCCGTTTGAACAGTTTTCCTAGGTAGAGGAAACCTATTTTAGGAATTTATTGGTGTTGTCCAAGGGTTGGATGTTATTTTATTACATTTTGAAGCAATAGAGAAATTGCAAACCGTATACAGTCACAATTTTGGTTCTTTCCTCTTAATGGCTTTAGAGATGGTTTGAATTGAGAAGATTTCCAATGTAATTAGATTCTAATAATTGCTTCATAGTTTTGTGTGGAGTGAATTTTCTCTTTAGTTTCATTTTGAAGTTGTAAATAAATCTTCTTTGAGTTCTGTGTTCTCTGGACCAGTTTGGACTGTACATAGAAGAATGACTACTCAAATACTTTCCCATCGAGGAAAGTAAATTTTCCTTGGAGGAATCAAAGAGGGGTCATTGTACATAGGTTTTTCTATTGGTTTTATCTTCCAAGGTAGAAATGGTGATTTATGATCTTTTTCCCTAGGCGAGCTTGGCAATAGCCTAACGAAAGAAAATGAGGAACAATGAGTTGTAATTTTCATGGTTGGATTGAATGGTGAAATACAATGGTTGGAGGATGGTCTTTGGGAGATGAAAAGGCCCTGTGAGATATGGTAAAGGTTGATGAAACTATTTCATCTGGTTTTGAGAAGAATTGCACCAGTTTAATCAGTTAGCCCTACTTTTAAGGACACAATCTCTAGGGGTATAGAGGACCTATACAAATGACTTGAGGACCCATAACCCTGTAATTAATTTGATTTTTCCAAAAGGATATCCTAACCTAAGAACTTTTGGGGGGATTATTTGCAAAATTTATCAATTATTCCAATTTAGGAGCCTGGTTAGGGCTACAAGAAAGCACTAATCCAATTCCTAGTTTTTATGAACTCAATTGAAGGATGGACAGACTGAGGTTATAAACCATGAAGAATGGAGTATATAGACACAATTTGATGTGAACACAACCCTGCAAGACTCTGTGTGTGTGTTGTAATGGTTTGAGTGAATTTACTCCAATGGATTTAGTGAAACAAGAATAAACTAATGGTAGAGGGGTTCTTGGGTTAAAGGGTAATAGAACTAAATGTTCCACCCTTAGTATAAGGTTTGTGAAGAAGAATATTAGGTCTAGAGAAGAGGAAAAGAAGTCAGTCAAGCTGATTCTGAGAGAATGCCTATATTAGATTGGTATCAGAGCCTAAATATTGGGCTTGGGAAGGTGGATGTTACATTCACCAGAATCAGTGGGTTCCTAAAAGATGGTGACAAATGCAAAATTAAAAAAAGGAGATGGAAGAAAAAGAGGAGGAGAATAGGCTCCTTAGAAAAGGAATAGTTTCCATCAGAGACCAGTTGGGAGCTGTAGAAACTATGACAAAAATAGTAAGGGGGAATGTCAGAGAAGTGGAAGATAAAGGCAAGGAGTTGGTAGTAGAAGACCAAGTCCCTGAACCTAGCCCTATGCTACAAGAAGAACATTTCTTGAGAGCATTGAAGGCCATGAGAAGAAATTCCTTAGAAGGGATACCACTTTTTAGTGGAAATATGGAGGTAGAAATAGTCATGGAGTGGATAGAAGGGATGGGGAATTGGTTTGAGTGTGAAGGAGTTAGTGAGGCTCAAAGACTTAGGGTGGCTAAGTTAAGAATGAGAGGTCCTGCCCTCACCTAGTGGAAATTTATACAAGTAGAGAGGATTAAATAAGGAAACAATTCAATTAGAATTTGGAAAGGTGTGGTGGTGAAAATAAGAGAGACCTATCTGCCAGATGATTATGAAGTGCAGTTACATATGAAAAGACAAAACCTAAGGCATAAATATGTTGAAATAAGTGTCTATATAAAGGAGTTCCAAAAACTATGTCTGAGGTCACATGTGATGGAATAAGAAAACATAAAGGTGGCTATGTATCTAAATGGGTTGAGGTGGAACATACAAAAGGAGATAAGCCTCTTAATCCCAAGGATAGTTCGTCAATGCTATCAACTTTCTCTCAAGGAAGAGAAGCTTAAGAAGAAGCATGATTCAAGAAGCAGGGGAAGAGGTAGAGGAAGAGATGGAAGAGGACATAGAGGAGCCTTTGGAGGAAGGAATTTTGAATCAAGGAATCAAGGAGAGTCCAAGCTCACTGAGAAACAAGGAGAATCAACTAGTAGCAGAGGTGGTTACAACAAAGGTAGAGGCTCTGTCAACAATTATAGAGGAAGATCAAGTGGCCAAGGAAGAGGATCTTACTTCTCTTATATGAAGTGTTACAATTGTCCCCAATATGGGCATCCTCCATATAGGTTTCCTGAAAAGAGTTCATCATCCCAAGGTGGAGTCAAAAGAATAAAATATTTGCAAGAAGAGTTTTCTAGTAGCCAGTCAAAAGAGGTGGCATTGGATTTAGAGATGGGGGAAATCTTATGATCAGAAGGACACTCAAAGAATTAGTCTGAAAAGAGTCAAGCCAAAGGAGGTCTCTATTTCAGTGTTAAGTGCAATATCTTAAGTAAGGTTTGTAGAGTTATCATTTACTCTAGATCTACTAATAACATTATTTATGTTCAAGTAGTTGATAAGCTAAATTTGAAAAGAATCCCACATACTAACCCCTATAGGGTCACCTGGTTGAATAAAGACCAACATGTGTTAGTGAATGACCAAGGTTGAGTAGAGTTTATAAGAGGAACATATAAGGACATAGTTTTGTGTGATGTTTTACACATGGATGCTTGTCAAATCTTGTTGGGAAGACCCTGACAGTTTGATAGATCTTCTATTCATGATGGATCCAAGAACTCTTACTCATTTAAGAAGGATGGAGTCACATTTAAAATTCAGTCAATCTTTGAAAAAAGAGAAGTGAAAATAGTAGGTCCTAATTTACTCTTACTAGGGGAAAAGGAATTATTTAGCACAATAGAAGAAGGAGAAGGAGTGGGCTTTGCCTTAGTGTTGAAACCTAAGATTGACAAGGTGGAAAAGAAGGTGGGAGCTCCCATAGAGGTAGAAGAGCTATTGAAATAGTACAAGGAGATAGTTAGTGATGGACAACCATCTACCCTACCACCTGAGAGAGCCATTAGACATCTAGTTTACTTCATCCCAGGAGCCTCACCCCCTAATAAAGGTGCCTATAAGATGACCCCACAACACAATGTAGAGATTGCTAAAAAAATCCAAGAGCTTCTTGATCAAGGCCTAATTAGGAGGAGCATAAGCCCTTTTGTAGTCCACACTATCATAGCCCCAAAGAAAGGTGGTACTTGGAGCTTGTGTGAAAAGTATAGATTCATTAATAAAATCACCATAAGGTATAGGTTCCCAATCTCAAGGATAGAAGACTTAATGGATTTTCTAGGAGGAACAAAGTATTTTACAAAAAATGACCTTAAGAGTGGGTACCATCAGATTAGATTCAAGGAGGGGGTGAGTGGAAAATGACTTTTAAGACCATAGAAGGCCTATATGACTGGTTAGTTATTCCCTTTGGGTTGTCTAATTCCACAAGCACCATTATAAGGTTAATGAACAAAGTGTTAAAGGACTTCATAGGTAAGTGGGTTGTGGTGTATCTACATGATATTGTGATTTTTACTCTTAAAAAAAATGAAGACCACCTTAAACATTTGTAGATGGTTTTACAAAGATTGCATGAGGAGAAGGAAACAATAAACTTGGATAAATATGAATTCATGAAACAAGAATTGGTGTACCTTGGTTTTTTTATATCATAGGGGAACTTGAAAATGGATACTAGAAAGGTGGAAGCAATCAGAAATTGGCCTACACCTAAGTCTACTACAAAGGAAAAGAACTTCCATGGCTTAGGATGATTTTAGAAGAAGTTTATCAGAGATTTTAGTGAGACATGTGGACCTGTCTTAGACATAATAAAAGGCAGGATGAAGACTAAGTTTTAGTGGAATGAGAAAGCTAACAAGGGATTTGAGACTTTGAAGAAAAATATAGATACCCAACGAATCTTGGTACTTCCTAGTTTTGAAAAGTTATTCACTATTGAGTGTGATGCTAGTAACACTTCTATAGGAGCAGTCCTAAGTCAGGAAGACAAACCAGTGGTTGTTCATACTGAAAAGCTAAGTGAGGCAAACAAGAAGTACTCCTCATATGAATTTGAGTTGTATGAATTGGTTAAGCCTTGAGAAAATGGAGGCACTACCTCCTTCCCTTTTAATTTGTAGTATATACAAATAATAAAGCTTTAAGCTTCCTAAACTCACAAGAAAAGTTAAGTCACAAGAATATGAAGTGGGTAGAATACATTCGAGCCTAGAAATTCATTATCAAGCATAAGATAGGGAAACAAAACAAGGTGGCAGATGCATTGAGTAGAAGATTGGTGACAGTCCAAGAAATATAGTTAAGAAGCATTGGTATAGACAGTTTCAAGGAGCTTTACCTAGATGATGAGGACTTATTAGCTTCTTATAAGGTATGCAAATACTTTCAAAACCATTTCCATACTGAGTATTCATATTTTATACTTTAAGGAGGTCTTTTTTTTAGGGGAGGGAAACTCTATGTGCCTAGAGGTTCATTGAGAGAGAACATGATTCAAGAGAAACACAATGTGTTTCTTAGTGGATAATTTGGTGTTAATAAGACCACATAATTGGTTTGAAGATATTATATGTTGAAGTAAGATGAACAAAGACATTAAGAGATATGTAGAGACTTGTATTGTCTGTAAGAAAGGTAAAAGAACATCAAATGCAAGGTTGTATCAATTCCTTCAAATCCCAAATAGACCATGGGAGTGTCTTAGTATAGATTTTGTGGTTGGACTCCCTAATACTAAATAGGGTTTGGACAGTATATTTATCATAGTGGAAAAGTTTAGTAAGATGGCCCATTTTGTGCTATATAAAACCACTCATGATGCATGTGACATAGCCAATCTTTTCTTTAGGGAAGCAGTCATGATCCCTAGAATACCCTTGAGTATTATGTCAGGTAGAGACTCTAAGTTTATTAGTTTTTTTTAGAAGACTTTGTGGAAGAAGCCTGGCTCCAACCTTTATTTTAGTTCTGCATAGCATCCTCAAGCATATGGGTAGACTGAGGTTGTGAATAGGAATCTGGGTAACCTCCTAAAATGTCTCACTAAGGAGTATGGACATACATGGTGATGTAAAGAAAAATCTTTCTCTCCAACCCTACCTTCAACTATGGTCTTCTCTAGGACACTTATATGTCCTATTAGGGTCCCTCACAAACCCTAATTCAGAAGGATTCTATTCTCAATCCTTCACCTATTTAATTTTTCTACACCATTAAGGAAATCAACTCAAACACCAACATACCCCATGGATGTCTTCTTGCATCCTCCACACCAAATGCTCACATATGAACAAAAATCATCACCAATGGAGAGGAAGGTTCATTCCTAGGGCATTGGATACATCAAAATTCCTAACAACACAAAGTTTCAATGAAATCCTTATCAATTTAAAGAACTTGCTTGAATTTGCACAAAACAGGGGATAAGGAATTAGGCGTAATTACACACTGTTTGGAACATAAATCCAAAGATTTCTCAACAAGGTGGAAAAAAAATTACATTTCCTGACACCCTTTTTTTAAATCTCTAATATTTTATGGTCTCACTTCCCCAATCTATCTCTATAGTGGGTTGCTCGATTCAAGCCTAAAATCAAGGGTTAAGACAATACTGAGAACATCCATAAGGGTTTGCTCTTACACCTTGAAGAAATCTTCACCAGAACTTCACCTTAGACATGGAGATTCCACACACACATATCCTCCTCTCTACATGCTCAGATTGAATTAACCAATGCATTTAATTCCTCTAACTTCTTTTGCAATCTATTGTTATCCCTAACCATGCTCCTCTGGCTTGAATAGGAAATCACTGTAAAAATAGACAAATTGCTTTCTAGGTCCCAATCTCTTCCATCAATAATGTACAAGGACTCATATCACAAATCCAAAGGCACCAGAAAAATGCCATAGTGAGAAAATCAGTTATGACTCCATAACTAAAAACTGTCTCGATTAGACCAGCGAGAACACTGAACTCAAAATAATTTACAAATTCCAGAAGAAAAAAACTAAAAAGATATCTAAATACACACAAAGTAATGAAATAACAACAACTACATCCTCCAATGGCTAGAGTACCACATTCAATCCATTAAACACTTCAAAACCATGAAAAGCTTCAAACTGTCAGAGGAAAATATTCACAAACTATACCAATGTATTCATTCACTTTCTCCAATGCTTAAACCAACCCCTCACAAAGGTTGAGGGAGGCCTTAAGTAGCTGATATTTAAATCCACCAAATATTTTCAATAGTTACATAACTACATTCTTGAAAATGCACTTGAGCAAGAAATGTTGTCAATGACAACATTCACAATTTTGCAAAGTTGTCAGCAACTTATACAACTTTGGCAATTTTGCATCAAAATTTAGTAAACTTAGTAAAAAACTCAAAAAAATGCATGATTATTATTAATAGACCAAGAAATAGCTATCCTACCCCTTTTTTGTCCAATTTATCCCTCTAATTGCACAAATGCAATGTTTTGACAACATTTTCACCATTTGGCTAACTTTTACAAATTTGGACAAATTATATTTTAAGGACTCCAAATGACCTAGTTAGGCCTCCTAACCATAAAACACTCTCTAGGAATATCTAGCCCTATTATTTCTCTATTGGTATTGATAAAGCCACTACAATCCAAAACTTGACTAGGAACCCTAAGTAGTAAATTAGCCTTACCTAGGTGCTCCTACACCACATGGGACCAAACCATTGCTCAATTTTTCTTTCTTATCATGACACCATAAACAGATCCATAGGTAAAATTCCATTTGAAGTGGTTTATGGGATTCATCCTAGAGGGATATGTGAACTAAGAGACCTAGGGAATAGTCTAATGAAAAGTGGTTATGCAGAGGACTTTTCTCAGTCGATGAAGGAGGTACATGATACAATCAAACAAGAACTTGTGGACAATACTACCAATAGAAAGAATAAAGTGGATGAGAGAATGAAATATGTTCAATTCTAGGTGTGATATCTAGTGATGGTTCACTTGAATAGGGTAAGGTTATATAAATATGTCCTTAACAAGATTCAGATGGGAAGGATAGGCCCTTGTGTCATCTTAGCCAAATATGAGAAGAATACCTAGAATGTGGAATTGCCTGCAGATATCAGACTCTCTTTAGTGTTGAATGTTACAGATTTGGTTTCCTATAAAGGACCATTTCAAGAAGGAGATCTTGGAAAATAAGAGGATGCAGAAGAGTTGGAAACTTTGAAGCTACCAGTCACACCAAGACCACAAGCATCAAAAATCTTGAGCTCTAGGGTACCTAAGAAGATAGGGACCAAGGTGTACATAGAATTTCCTATAAAATGGAAAGAAAAGGAAGATTCAAAGGCTACATGGGTTTTGGACACATAGTTTCGCATGTTGGGCATAGATCCTAACTTGATCTATTCCACTGGGATTTGACTTCTTTTTGTTTAGGGGAGAATGATGCAGGAGCACCTAGAGTTAAAGCCCATATTTTTTTGTGAAATGTTTTCTCATAGTTTTAAGGTAGTTTAGGAAAATTTAGGGTGACTTTGGAATTCTTAAGGAGTAATTGTGTTTGAGTTGTGAGGTTTTTTGTCCAAGTGACCTCTATAATTTCTTATTCAAAAAAATGAGTCAAGTATATGTTTGGAAGTGAAAGGGATTATAAGGATATATTGTGTTGTTTTTAGTCATAGGGAATGGTTTATGACCTTATGTAATCCATCCATGGAGTTGGAGTCTTGAGAAAGAAAAATTGTAAAAAAAAATGAAAAATGTTTCTTGAACAACATTTACAACTTTTAAAAGTTTCTCGACAACTTTTCTCAAAAATTTCCTTTGTGTCCAAAATTGGTTCTTGGTCAGTTTGAATGCTTTTCCTAGGAAACAAAATCCTATTTAAGGACTTTCTTCCAAGAGTTGGATGTTATTTTACTACATTTTGAATCAATCAAGAAGATCCAGAATTTGTACACTCACAATTTTTATCCTTTCCTCTTCATAGCTTTAGAAATGGATTGAATTGAGTAGATTTCCAATGTAACTAGCTTCTAATAGTTGTTTCATAGTTATTTGTAGAGTGGATTTTCTCTTTAGTTTCATTTTGAAGTTGTAAATAAATCTTCTTCCAGTTCTGTGTTCTCTAGACCAGTCTTGACTGTAAATAGAAGAATGACTCCTCAAAGACTTTCCTATTGTGGAAAGTAAATATGCCTTGGAGGAATTAAATATGGTTCATTGTACATAGGTTTTCTTTTGGTTTTATTTGCAGAGGTAGAAATGGTGATTTATGAGCTCTTTCCATAGGCGTGCTTGGCAATAGCTCAGCTAGGGAAAAAGAGGAATAGTGAGTTGTAATTTATAGGGTTGGAGGATGGTCTTTGGGATTTTTAAAGACCTTGTGAGAAATTGTGAAGGTCGATGAATCCATTTCATCTCATTTTGAGAAGAATCGCACCATTTGAATCAATTAGCCCTACTTTTAAGGACATGGTCTCTAAGGGTATTGAGGACCTATATGAATGACTTGGTGAACCCTAAACCTAGAATTCATTTGAGTTTTTAAAAAGGGTATCCTAATCCAAGAACTATTTGGGGGATTATTTGCAATATTTCTGATTTATTCCAATTTAGGAGCCTGGTTAGGGCTACAAGAAAGCATTAGTCTTATTCCTAGTTTTTAGGATCTTGAATGAAGGATGCATAGACTAGAGTTCTAAACCTTAAATTATTGATTCTATAGACACAATTTGATTTGATCATAACCCTACAAGACTTTGTATGTGTATTGTAATGGTTTTGTGCAATTTTCTCCAATAGATTCAGTGAAACAAGAATACACCAATGGTAGAGGAGTTCTTGCATTGAAGAGTAAGAGAACTAAGTGTTCCACTCTTAGTATAGGTTTTTTGAAGAAGACCATTAGGTCTAGAGGAGAGGCCTAGAAGTGAGTCAAGATGACTCTAATAGAACACCTATATCTAATACTCCCTCAACCCTCTACGCAACCCTAGTTTTGTGGTTTGAATCATCGATAGGCATGAAATTTGGCAGAGCCAATTTTTTCATTGGCCTCAAGCTGTCTATGAGGGGGCGTTTAGACCCCACCTCCTATGTGGTTTGGGATGACATCTTTTCTGGCATGTGGGCATATGGAAAGTATGGCATGATCCTCAATCATTGGACGTGGTTTGAAATCCAACCTCAGGTCTTGTTCCCTCCCCGCTCACATTTTCTTTGGCCCCTACACATATCCATTGTGGTTTGAAAAAGTCTCTTTACCCCTATACATTCAATCTTAGCCTACGCATAGAGAGGAGGTATTCACCATCGCACCTCCTTCTTTTAGGCCCTATTGTCTTGTACTCCCTCTTTTAGGCCCTATTGTCTTGTACTCCCAACATCGCCAACGCCCATCATGGTTTGAGTAAGAGAAAGTGTTCATTCACAAGGGACGCCTATACTTTCTATGAATAAATTGGATCATATATTCTACATGTCCTCTGAAAAATCTCCATGACCCTTGGTTTGTCAATGTGGGCCTTTTGTGTCCACAGTGTGACCATGAATAAGTATGGACATCAAGATTTTAAGTGCATAACCAACTTTACTAACAACACAAGGAAACCTAAGTTAAATGATAACTGGAAGAATTGCAAAAAGTATGGTCAGAAGACTTAAGAGTATAGAATAAAGAAAATAAATTATAAGTAGATGCATAACTGATAGAATGCAAATACTAACCGAACATGCACCATGGGATTATAATACAAGGATTTCATGTTTATCTTGTTGAACATATGGAGACATTGCTACAAATTGCATATTGATGCATGGAAGGAATTACATAAGATCATGAAGGAGAAATCACATGGAATGTTTCCACTATCATACAGTAGGAAACCTAGCAAGGAATTGAAGATACCGATAAGATGCACCTACTAAAGATGAATCTACAAGGAGTACACCACCTAGTGTTGAAGAAATCAAAGAACAAATGAACAAAACTAGGAAGAGAAAGACTCTAGAAGATGGAACACCATTTGGAACCATAGACAACACCATCTCTACCAAGTCAGGTGCACCGAGCTCTACCTAAATGGTAAGAGGTATGTAGGAACTGCATGCTTATCATAAATCTCACTTTAGTTCTGAAGCATTAGAGTTAAGATCCATATCAACATATTAAGATGCATTTGGATAAGTTGTGAAATTTTGGTTGAACATTGTAATGAATGTTTATTTTGTTTATTCAGTTAAGAAAAGTAACTATGTTGTTAGTATAAAGATATAAGGAACTCGGAAGGTGCATTTTTAATACAAATAATTAAAGCCATCAGAAACCCTAATCATGGAAAAGCAATAAATAGGTCATTTTTTTATTCATTAGGACCTAATGTTTTTCAAAGAGAATTTGAGAACACTCCAGAGAAATCACTTTGAGAGAAACAAGGTCATTTCAAGGTAGTTTTTAATCTTTATAAGAGAATTTTGAGACATTTCCATGATAACTATTCAATACTGAGTTGTGTTTGAAAAATCATGCTTTATCAAGTGTGCCCTAGTTTGTTCAAATGATACATTTGAAGCTAGTCATGGAGCCAAGGATGCAAAGACCAGTGTACGTAAATAATGTAAAAACCAAGAGAACCTAAGTGTGAATTGCCCCTAGCAATAACAAGAGTAACAATATATGATGGGAGCATTATCTTCAATCCCGCCTCGAGTAATTTTGATTGAAGATGTCCGCACATTTATTCATTGCAATATTGTTATGATCATATTTTTCCATTAGTATACAAAGGAAATAGTTTTTGAACCATCAGTAACATGATCACCGAAAGATAGGATTATAGTACAACTTGACACAATAATTTATAGAGGTCAGCAAAATTCCTAAGTGCACTATCACCGAAAGACAACTTACTGAGAAAAATTACAGCACAATTCAAAGAGTATCCCATTAGTCAGTTTACAAGTGTAATCTGACAACACAGTTTGAAGAGCAAATTGATAGACAACACCGAGAATAGACTACAAAGAAACCTAAGCACCAGTCTACCGAGAGAGTTTTATTCCAAGAAATGTGGATCTGAGTTACACGTTATATAAAACACTTAAGTTTTATATTTATCTTTAAAGCTTATCTTTAAAACCATTTCTTGAGGGACAAGCAAAGAAAATGTAATTGTTTTAATTAGTCTAACTGATTGTAAACATGCAAAATAGGAGATCAAGGTCAAGTTGTAAACCTTTGATCATAGAGTTATAATTTTAAAGTGTGAAACCTGTTTAGGTCAAATACATTGTATAAATAGATGTAGAAACCAATCAGAAATTGGTGATTGTAGCCACAAAAGACATCTATGGATCATATAGAGAGTTTTATGCAGAAGGACAAAAAAAGGTGAAATCAGTTATCAAGAACAATATTCAAGGCTACCAAGAAGAATAGAGGTATTAATCAATCACTATAGGTGATACATATACATGTGAACTTAAAGGATCTGTATTTAGCAATTTAGGATTGCATATCTTCAAGTCAACAAGTATTTTTGACTACATTCTAACAAGTGTAAAAAATAGAAGAAATCATTTAAGAAGGTGGATTTAACAATCCTTATGTAAATCTCTTAACTAAGTGCACACTTAACAGTGTTGCTAAATATCTTAACTGAGTAGACCTAACCAGTCTAAAATGTTACTCCTAACAGGGTAAGATCATCATAAGTGATCAAACTTGTAGCCATAACTGACACCTTCCATCAGGGATAACTTTAAGAAACCCCCTCCTAGGAAAAAGTGTAAAATCCTAGCGAATCGCACATTAATTTAGGGGAAAAATTTTCTTGATGATGGCAAATTTTTTTTGCAAGTTAGGAAAATAATATAAAGGCGAAGGCAATTTTTTCCCTGCCCAATGAAAATTTCATAAAATCCTGGCGAATAATACATTAATGTGGGGAAAATATATATTGTGTGAGGCAAATTTTTTTCTTTTGAAGTAAATACATTATAATATATGAGGTGAATGATTTTTTATTGAAGCAAAAAAAAAAAATTGTGCTGGCGAATTTTATGTGCCTTTCGAAAAAATATATATTTTTTGGCTAATCTATTCTAAAGTATGGGAAAAATAAATATTTTATTGGCGATTTTCAAAAGATGGGACGTGTCAATGTGTCATGTGGGCCAATGCCAACTAATAAATTGTTTGTAGATTAAACACATGTAGGTATGCATAGGCACAAAAATTTACATCGACACACAACCTAACAGTAACATCCATCATTTTGTAATGTTAAATGTCTTCTTTGAGACTGTTTGATGATCCTAGATGAATGGTTGAAGTTTAATTAATTTGCACCATAACTATTATATAATTAATGCAACATCACGTAATGACATCATTATTTACACGTATCAAGTCTTACATTCTTTTAGGTGGACGGTTGATAATGTATCACAATTGTCATTAATAAAAGAAATGTTTTGTCACTGACACTAAATCTGGCTATTTCTAATTTCACACACTCATGCTTTTAATATGAAAGATTTATAGAAATTTCAAGGACAAATGAATTAATTAGGTTAGAGAAAGAATTAAGGGCTATTTATAGATTATTTACGCTTCCTTCTTCTTCAATTCTCCTTTGGTTTGAGTCTGCCTTTGCTAGTGCTTGAAAGATTGCCTCTGGTTTTGGTTTTTAGGTTGTATTAGTACAATTTTAGATACTATGGTTGTTGTTTTTTGAAGATGGACACTCCTATCCATTTGATAAGAACATCTATAGAGGAACATAAGGCCTTTTTGGGCCTGGTCTAAAACCAAACCCTTGAATCAGTTTGCAAGGAGTTTGGAGCCTTCACAAATGAGGCTGTGAGGATGGTGCTAGGCCATCAATTTTTGGAAAATGTGGATAGGTACTGAGTTAACATGGACATTACGTCCCATTTTTTGGCATCTCTTTTGGACCTCAAGGGACAAAAGGTGGATATGCTACTTCTGTTAAGGAAGCTATTCAAACATGAATTCCTGGGTGATGTCATTGAGGTTGCTATTTATGCAAAATTAGGGGTGGGGATCCCTTAGGCAAGTGATATACACAAGATTTTTGAGTCAGACGAAGATGTGGCCATTCAACCTTTTCTTTTGAACCTGGATGCTCAGCAGTTGACACACCATAGGAAATGGGCACAGATTGGCAAGGATTTTTTTCGCAAATGGTATCTGTTGGATGACTTGGTGGGCTACAGATGGTTTTATGAATTCGCAGAGCTTTTCGTCTCTAGAAAGTTCTACTTAGACGGAGGGGAAAATCCTTAGTGTTGTATCGCTATGGCCTCGGCTTGAAAATTTTTAAATTTTGACTATAGTAGGTTGTAGGTTTTGTCTTTAAAGTTTTGTAAGGACTTCAAGGGAAACCGTTAAAGTCTCTAAGTCCAAAATTCTGAATATTGTAAATTTCTAAAATTTTGAATATTGTAAATTTATAGAAAATATTAATGAAAACTTTGCAACTTCATTTTAGTTTGTTTTAATGGATTTAATTGTAAAATATGTATGTTTGAGTCGTGACATATGTGATTTTATAATTTGTAAAATTGAAAATGAACCAAACAAATGTTAAATTGATAATGTATGACAACATGTTATTTATTTAACATTACTTATTTGACAGTAATATAACTTAACTTTTGCATGTATCATGTCACATGTGTGACTATGCGACTGCCAGATTGTGAAATTTTAAAGTCGTTATTCTTTAAAATTTAAAGTAAAACTAATATCTAAAGTTAGCAAATGCCAAATGGCAATACATAAAACATCTAATAATGACAATTTCTGGACTACCAGTCACATCAAGTTAATATCGCCTATTTGGTAGAGGAGTTGTCTGACGTCACTGGCAACTGCAAGTGGTATGTACATTTGGCAACTGCACATGGTATGTACATTATACTATCAACTATTAGCATTGATACCGTCGACACGTACCTTAAACCCTAGTTTGTAAACATATTATTCGAGATCATTGATTGATGTAGATCAATGGCTAGAGTTTTATCTCAGGCACAGTTTATTGAAATGAATGTCTTGTTAGAGTTGAAGTGACATTCTTTAGCCATCAGGCAATTCACATGGTTTCCCAAATTGTACTAGTACAAACTGTAGTTATTAGTATAGTGACCAATGGCTATATTAGTAATTTCGTACACTCCTGTATTAATGCATTAATGGGAATGATTTACCTAATGATATGGAAGATATGGATTCACTGGGCTATTAACAGAAATTCTTGCTTTCTTCTTCATCAATTTCAATTTTCTTTTACATTTCAGCATCGACCCTCAAATTTCAATTTTTTGTGTAGTTTGAAGATTTAGGTTTTAAGTTTAGGCAGAGATGGACACACCAATTAGGTTGAGAACAACATCTACTGATGATAAAAAGCCCTTTTTGGGTAGGATACTAGATGAAGTACTCACTTCCATTTGCAAGGAAGTGGGCTCTTTCATTAACAATGGTGTGTTGATGGTGCTCGGCCATGAGTTCATTCACAATGAGAAGAGATACCGTGTCAGCACAGACATTACGTCCCTCTTCCTAGTGTCTCTTCTTGACCTCAAAGGAGAGAAGGTAGACATGCTTATGATGCTATGTAAATTTTTCAAGGATCAATTTCTGGTCGACAACGTCCTAGTCATTGTCTTCACAGAATCGGGGTTGGGTATCCCTTGAGCTGATGAAATTCAAAAGCTTATCCAGCGAGGCAGAAATGTGGAAAGGCAACCCTTCCTACTGAACCTTAATGAAAGGCAGCTAACGTGGCATCAGAAGTGGGTAGAGTTGGGGAGGGAATTCCTACGGAAGTGGTTTCACCTTGACGACTTCAAGGAGATGGACTACAACTAGCTCGATGAATTCAGGGAGATTATCATCAACCAACAATTCTTGTCAAACAAGGATGGAGATGAAGACCCTTAGTGTTTATGTTCTCGAAATGGTTTAACGCATTTTTTTCCTTTTTTCCTTATATGATCAACCAGTGCCCTTGTGGCAACAAATTTTGTAACTGTTTGGAATATGGATACTACCCATTTTGTGGGTAAACATACTTCCCATTTTGTAGGTGTTTACGGTGCGATTATAGTCTAAAGTTAACTGTTAAACTCTATAATTATAAAGTATATTATAATATTAGTGATATAAATTTTTGAAATAATTAATGAAAATTTTGTTGTTCGACTATTAATAATTATTGTAATTTTTCTATTAGTGTGTGAGATAATAGATTGTTTGTGTAATTATTGTTTAGTTGCAATTTTGTAAAGAAATCTGAAGACTTCATATTGTTTAATTGCAATGTTTTAAAGAAATCTATAGACCTTAGACCTTAGAATTTATTTATGATAAATAATAAATAATAAATTATATGCCCATTGCAAATCGATGTGTGAATCTGTGATATCATATAATATGTATTATGAGCCAAAAAAAATGCCAAATCGATCTGTGAATCTCTGATATCACATAATATGTATTATGAACCAAAAAAAATGTAACAATGTTTAATGTATGTGTGTGATTTATTTAAGAGTATTAACTTCATTTTTCCATGTCAATGACAAATGTAATTATCATTATGTGCCATGTGCACCACTACGAATGTGGAATTGTAAAAGTCTAAAGCATTTCATAAATTATGGTTAGTAATAAATTAATAAATAATTAGAGTATTAGACAATTATCTATGATTGCAATAATTTAAATTTAATTAGTTATTTTTATATTAGATAGTTTCAATATTTCATCTTATTTAAATTTAAAAAATGTTTGGCATATGGTGTTACGTGTAACTGTATTTCTAGAGACCATTGGATGAGCAGAGATCAATGGCGTATGATGTATTTTGGGCCAAAAGGTAAAAGAAACCCTATTTTTGCAATCCTATTATGAAATCATGACACTTGTACACTCATTCAATCGGATGACACGTGGTGAAGTGACCACTCACACAATCAGTGTCATCTGATAAATATAATTCAAAGTAAATAAATGGGACCCGCCACACATGATAGTGACTACTAGTGACCGTTGGATGAGAAGAGATCAATGATTATGATGTATGGTGTATTTCAGGCCAAAAGGAAAAATAAATCTCATTTTTGCAATCCTATTCTGAAATCATGACACGTGTACACTCATTCAATCGGATGACTCGTGACCACTCACACAATCGGTGTCATCTGATATATATAATTCAAAGTAAATAACTGGGACCCGCCACAATTACAAATGATGGTGACTACCACCGACTGTTGGATGAGTTGAGATCAACGATGTAGGTTGTATTTCAGCCTGAAAGGCAAAAGAAATCCCATTTTTTCAATCCTATTCTAAAATAATGACACGTGTACACTCATTCAATTGGTGTCATTTGATGACGAGTATAAATCTATTCCGCAATCATGACATTTGTACACTAAGCTAAGTTTAATTCAAATCATAATTGGAGTAACTTAACATTTAATTAGTAATAAGCTCAATTTGATCACAGACCAAACAATTAAGTGAGACATGTCCTAGTGACCTCAAATATCTGGAGAAGCAATAACAGTTAACACAAGTGACATTAAAAGTTAACACGAGTGATGAGTCACCACTGACAATTCAGTACTACTCACTATTCACTATTGTACAATTTTAACCTAAGTTTTTTGTATTTTTAGTTCTTACTAGTATTATAGTATACTATATTGGAGAATCAAAGATTCAGAAAGGGGTTGTGGGTAATGGCTTCTAGGTTGAGGACTTAGGAATGTAACAGAGTCTCTCAAGTCTCTACCCACTCACAATCTACACAAATTGAATTTCTAGGTAAAATTCTGAACACCCACGTCCCACCTTTAAATTTTACAATTCTAGAGGTTTACTATTTAGATTGTACTCGTAGAATTAGGGTTGAATTTTCAAACATGCCTATAAATTGTAGATGTCACTAGTATACCATGGTCCACAATGGGAAAAAAAAATACCAAGAGTATGAGTAAAGGGCAAAGAAAGAAAATAGAGATAATAGACTTCCACAAACTTGTTAAAACACTAGGTTTCACTGATGAATTCCATGATATTTTTTATCATGTTATCCATGGAAATAAGGGAATCATGGAAATTAGATTTGCACTTGAAAATAAGTGTAAAGATCCAATGAAGGATTCAAAATTTTGTCCATTTAAAAACATGTTAAAGGAAAAGAAAAATAAAAGTACACTGTGGCTTGTTGGGTTAGCATGCATGGCATTACCTCAAGTATTCCCTTGTCCAGAAATTATCATGCTCTGTGCCCAAAATTATGATGAAAATAGAAAATAAATTGTCAATAAAAATACTCAGGAGGAAATTTTATCAATAACAAAGACTGAATTTTCTAGTCTGTTGGACCTAGGGTTTGAAGCACAAAGATCAGACATGCACATTAACCTAGGAAAGTTGATAGAGAGTTATGATAATTTAGATGCAAAAAGGAAAGATACATATATCAGAAGAATAACAAGTCATTTTAGTCTGGATACAGATCACAATCCTCCTTATGATTATGATATTTGTGTGCAATGGGATCAGGATAGTATTTCCTTGCTAGCATTTTTTGGGGGGTTGGATAGTAACAAAGAAGTGGGTGCCATCATTCTTGAAATGATTTTTCAGATTCATTGTCAAAATGAACCAGTAAAATATAATTTTACTGAGCACACTATTCATTGCATGCACGAACAATTGCTAATTATTAAAATAGGTTTAAAGAAAACATTTAGGTTCACAACCTACTTGTGCTATCTTCTTTTAGCAAAGCATCGTGCAATATTTCAGACAAACAAGCTTCAAAGTTAGGTCCAAAATGCACTATATGAATGGACACCTCAGATAAGGATGAGTGATAATAGAAGGAAGTATAAAAATTTTGTAGACTTCTTGTTTGCACCTATGTATCATAAAATTACAAGCACTATGTTTCCTAGATTGCCTATGTCTTGTAGAGATTGCATTCAACTCAAAAGTCAAATACAATTGGCTGAATGGTACTTCATGGAAGACTACATTGTTTAGTGGTAGAACCCTACAAACTTCCAATACATGTTACAGAGAGGGTTTTTGCATTGCAATATGTTCGGCAGATGGAGAGAACAAATGCACTCTTTAATGTTCAGCAAAAGAAAATGATATTTCCTTCCTTGCTTTTCAAATTGGGAGGGTTCACATTTGAGAGAAGAGGATTCAAAGTGGCAGAGGGATTTTTTATTCATTTTTTCACTTTTCTGTTGACAGTCATTGGCAGTATGATCCACTAAACATAATTGGATCAAAACTTAGAGCGAATGGGAGCTCCGCAAGAAAATGTCAACATGAAAGTATTCCATTGATAGAAAATTTTAAAAACATGGAGTCCTAGGATGAGGTCAAAAAAGAGATGGAGAAATACGCCGCTGAAAATAATATTTCAATACAGGAATTGTCATCACAAATTATTGCATTGCAAAATCATAAAGTAAAAGAGCAGCAAAATACATCCTACAATTTCTACCAGCAAGTTGCTAAACCATCTACAAAAACCATTTCAAACAAAATAATGCTTCAATGTAAAGATGATAATTGGAATGCAACCAAAATTAAAGATTTTTGGGAAATGAGGAAGAATCTCGGTGAGCCAAAGACCTCTGCAGATCTTTATGATCCAGATGAGGATGAAATATTTAGCAATTTGTGGAATGTGGAGCATCCTGGTCAAGCATGTCATAGTGATTATAGTGATTGTGATGATCAAGATACTTGTTTTGATGGGCAGGATTTTGTGACAATTACTACAGGAGTCAGTGCGTCCACAAAAGAAAAATATGGCAAAGGGGCAAAGATGGTAGAAAAAATGGGTTTTCTAGGTAGGGGTGGTCTGGGTCCCATAGGAGAAGGGAATTGGTATCCATTTGCCACACCCGCTCCACCAAAACATGGTAGTGGACCAATAATTTTAAGTTCATCAGAAAAAGGTACTACTCGGTCTCATACCCTTGCACCTTCATTTGTTCTAGCTTCAAATCCAGTTCTACCTTTTCCAAGAACTCAGATTCAATCTAAATCAAGTGCCACTACCATTGGTGGGGATGCCATGGGTAGTACTAGTGGTCTTGAAAGGACATTACAACTAGACATGAAATCAGTGGATCCCAGAGATCAAGGCAGTGTAAAGAAGAAAAAGGTTATGACAACAATGCCAATGGTGTTTGTGACTGTGAGTCCAACAATTGCCACTCCTTCAGGACAAAACCCTTTGAACAATCCAAATACTCTACTTGTAATGGGTCAGGGTGTTACTACTACTAATCCTCATGGTGCAATTATTAGAACCATGGGTGGAAGCTCGTACATAGCTGCAAGTTCTATTTCACCTTTCAAACATTCAATTGTGTCAGAAACCCCTGATTTTCATTACAATGATTTTGTAAAAAACTTTGAACAAACAAAAAATAGGAATAGAAAAAATACTAAGACATTGAAGAGGGATGCAGTTGCTACAACTCATGATGTAGAACCTATATCGAATAGGTTATTTCCCACATATGACCCAAATAATGAAATGATGGAGTTCATGGTTGTTATGCCCCTAGCTAGAGATAACAATCCACTAGAGAGTCAAATAGATCCATCTAAATTTCAAGTTAGCACCCTCCAAATGGATTTATCAAAAATTAAAAATGTGGACAAGATAAATGTGTCAAAAATGACCAACAAAGTTGTCTATAGTTCAGTGATGAAGTTGGAGAGAGAAAATGGAAAGCTTCAAGGCAAAATAGAAAAGTTACAAGCAGAACTGGAAAATGAAAAGGCAAAGGAGAAAGCAATAGATAACAGGTGCAAAGAATTAGAGAAAAGGATAAAAAAATTCATCCTCTAAAGAAGAAATTGTTCAGCAAGAACATATGGAGGCAGAACTGAAATCTGTGAGGGAAAAATTGGAAGAGAGAAATAAAAAACTAGAGGATGAAAAAGAATCTTCAATAAATTTATACAAAAGATTGGAGAGAACGACACAAGTAAACAATAAATTAAATAAAGAATTAGAGGATGAGAGGGTAAAAGAAAAATAGTGAGAGGGGAAAGCAAACCAGTGGGAAGAGGAAGCAGAGAAAATGAAAAAATAGAGTGAACACCAGTTGTCAGAATTGAGAGAAGAACTAAAGAAGGAAAAAAAGACAATGAAAACTTATGAAAATAGCTTGAATGACCAAATGAAAAATACAGTCAAGAAAATAAAAAAGACCTTTGTGGGAAAATAAATGTGACTGGTGATAGGTTTTTTGATTGGTTTGAATTGAATGAAAGTATTAGAGATTTTTTGGAGAAGCTCAAAGAGCACATTGACAAAAACAAAAAATTTTGTCAAAGAGAGAAAACTGCAAAATAGATTGGAAAAAAATCAACACAACCAGTGACAAGCATTTAGAAAGAAAGGGAATTAATGAACACACTCTTGCATCAATAAAAGAAACCTTTGTCTTAAAAAACTATTAGAAACTAAAGGAAGTAGAGGAAACTCTTGCCTTATTTGAGGTGAAGCTCACCAAGATGAATCAAACAACCAAAATGATAGGTCATGGTTTGTCGAGTCCTAGTCCTAGTAACTCATTAATGAATTTCATTGGAAGAGAAGCTTACAAAAAAATGTTGGAGGAGACAATGAGCACTGATTTAGGCAAGCTTCCTCAGGAAAAAACTCATGAAGGCATTGCAAACTGCATCAAACCATTAACAAATTTGATTGCAGTATTGGAAGGATCATTACTTTCAAATTAGTCTAAAAAGTATGAATGGCTGACGAGGTTGAAGTTCATCTACTACAACTTGAAAAATATTAACCTTCCAAGCGATGTAGAATGAAGCTTATTAAACAAACTGGCAGAATCATCTTGATGTAATAAAAAAAATGAATGTGAAAGTAACAATTTAAAAGTAATAGTAGTTAAAAGTAACAATTTTGAACTTTGTTTTCTTAATAGGATCAATGAAGCAGAGACTTCACATTAGGAAAATTGACCTGAAGATATTGTTTCTGCCTGGTTTCTATAAAAGGGAATTCAGGCTCATTATCTCAATGCTAAGGGTAGTGAAATTGAAATTGGGTATTGACTCTTGAGTCATAATTCATTGTTAATTCACTTTTGCAAACAGAATCACACAGAGTTGTGTTCTACTTCTTACTACTATTAACGAATGAATTGTTACATTGTGTCATATTTGTAAATAAATTAATGAGAATCTCTATTTCTAAGAATTGTATCATATGAATTGCTAGGTTTTCAAAAAAAAAAAAATCTTTAAAAATGGTACCATATGAGCTGAATAATGCAAAAGAAAACCATTATTAAATGTAGAAATCATGAGATTATCAACCACATTCATGTTTTTGAATTTTGACATTGGAATATGATATTATGGATGATTGATGAATGATGATGAGATACTAAAACTGACAGTGTCATAGTAGACTACAACAAAAAATTTAATAAATACCTAGGACCCGCTACTTCTATAGAGGTTCAATTTGCCACATCATCTAATTATTCGGATTGTCGGATTCATCACCATCAACTTCATAGCCTCCTTCGTTCTTCAATATGTTTTCGGCACTCTGCATACCTCCATTTAAATCAAGTTCAATGCTAGCATTACCAGTACCATTACATGAGTCAATGACAGTCACATCATTGTCTCTGGCACTCCCACTTTGGTTTGAAATGTTGCCTAGCCATGTTCTCAGACATTTATTCTTCCACACTTTCAGTGCCTTGTCGTAAGGAAAAGTATGAACTTCATACCTGGATGTATAGAGCCTCAAGAAATTTTTCAAATTCTTGTCTATTTTGTTTCTTAGCATTGAATTTAGGAACCCAAAAGGACTGAAAACTTTCTCATCCTCCACCGACCCCAATATCATGGTCAGACATAAATCAACAAGCTTGAAAAATTTTGATATTCAATAAATCAACATTTTTCTCTCAGCTAGATATTTCCAAAGTCTTGTTGTCGATCCATCTTCATGGGGGTTCTCCATAATATTATATTGTTCCCTCATTGTCTATGAAAAATGGCCTAATTTTTCTCTCAAATGAGATTCATCTAAAATTCCATTTAGAGTTACTCCATTTAACTCTATGGTTTTGCAAAAATGATCTATCAAAGTTAGTACCTTATTTCGATAATCCTTTGAATTGTTCATATTCCAATATCGAGGAAACACAATAGTCATGAATTCAAGTATTTTGAATGGAGGGAATCTTACTCTAATCTCTAAGGAAAGATCATAGGCAATGCACTTCACAGAAGCAGTTACAGAATTAACAATCTTGGTAAAGTCTTCCCTTTTAACATTTGATACTCACTTCCTATTCTTCCTTCCTAGTTCCTTGGACTCGACCCTGGCATAGTAGTACATTGGTATATCAACTCTGTGTACTTTTGCACAAAACTCCCCATTTGCACTGATCTTTAAAAAGTTGTCAAGATTGTCCAAATCTATGATTTTAAGACATCTGGAAAATTTTACATCATCACATGATCGATAGAGATTATCTAGTGTCATGCATGTCAATTTACGAAGTGTAGCATATGAAATACAATATAAATTTCTCTTTGCTAGGCCTTTTTCATTACATTTCTCATTTCCTCCAACAGGGGAAGAATACCTGCTAACATTAAGAGTGTCTCTACATTAGATAACCTTCATAGAAACTCAAGAAATTTGGGTAGCCCTGCTTCTTCATGACTTGAGTTGATTAGACCAAGCAACAATTGATATTCTGAAAACACTCGATGCACTGGTCCATCAAAAGAGATTCATCTAGCATCATTATCCTTCAGAAGCTTGTTCCCATCAATTAGTCCTTCGGCAAAGTTTTGAAATTCCCTCAATCATTTTGAACTTTGACAGAAGTATTGGTAGAGCTCTTTGATTAAAACTTCAATATTTTGTACTTGAACATTCTTACTAACAACTCCAAAAGCTAGATTCATTCTGTGGGCCATGCAGTGAATGGGAGTAATGTAGGGTGCACAAGAAGATTGTATCTTTGTGCAAAGACCACCCCTATGGTCTTTCATTACTGAAGCTTCATCCGCTCCAACACACACCAACTTATTGGAAATCATCATGTCATTTATACCTCCATATTCCATTAGAGATCTCTTTACTAGTTCAAATAGATTTTTCAGCTATCGCATTATCCTTCATTTTAGCAATAGTTAGTAGATGAGGTTGGCAGACAAAATTGTGTACATTATAGACATGCATGCATACCCATGAAGTATTATCTACTGCTATAACCTCATCTAAAGAAAATGCAATTAAATTTGACTCTTTAATTTTTTCCTTTAGATCCTCTTTTTCAACATCGACAAGACAACTTGCCCATTCCCATCCACTATTTACTGACCAATGACTGTTAGGATAGTTACAAACTTTTAGAAAGTGTAATAAAGCACTCAATGATGGGTAGTCTTTCATAGGATGTCCTCTTCTCAAAATATTAAAAACAACACTTAACTGAACAACTTTTCCCATTAGTTCTAATTCCAATGCTTTTCCAAAACAAGCTTCAATAAAGCCTTTAACTTGAGCAGGCTTCATCTGTATATTCAGCTGAAATTCATATAATTCTACATTCCTAACATGTAGAGATTCATCCTTTGTTTTCCATCTTTTCACTGATTTTTCAACTCCATCTATGGTTTTCTTTTCCTGAACTTTACCCATATGCTTCTCTATGTTGTCAATTTTTAACTGCAACATCTTTTCCTTCTTATTTATCTTGGTGCAAATCTTACATCTGCATTCTACCGGAGGTTGAACTTCAATTGGATTGTCCATTGGTTCAATGAATGGATACTTTGACACCCATTCTATTTGAAAATTCCTTGACAACTCCCACTTCCAATCATTTTCTAAATTGTTTTTTATTTTCTTTTTCCCTACACCATCATCAACTCTGACATTCTCAGTCTCATCCAAGTCAATTATATTATTATGGCTACTCTAGGTATTTAACTAAAAATCCTCTTCAAATTCATCATGATCTGAGATATCAGGTTCGCCTACCTCTTCAATATGTCATGTATTTTCAGGTTGTGAATCTTCAAAATCTACTTGTGATGAAGCAGCTTCCTGATTTTGGACACAAACATTTCCAACAGCATGACCAAAGTACGATGATAAGGTTCTGCATTTTGTTGGCCTCTCTTGGCTTTCCCCAGTGGCAGGAGCCTTACCCTTATTCTTGTTAGCCTTATTTTTGTTCAACATTTCCATTCTCCAACGAATTCCACTCCAAAAACAAAATGTTAAATTGTTGAAGAAATGACAATAGACTATAGTATATATAAATATGATTATGGATTTATTGGCCCTAAAATCATGTCTGAGGTCTCCCTGTCACTAGTGTTCCGTAACTAGTTACTAGTTACCACTAAATAGTAATGAACTTGGAATATTGTTTACCAGCTACCACTAAATAGTAATGAACTCAAAATTACAGAGTCATAGAATAAGTATCACTTGCCTTTGCCTCAAATTAAATTACAGTCACTACTCGCCAATGCAGTATGTAGTTTTACTCAACAGTCTGAAACTTTTCTATCGATCAAATGTTTTTATACTATCCTTATTTGGAAAATTTGGCGGGAGGTATTAGGTCAAGGCATACAAATTTGGCAAATCCTGTGTAATTTTAACACATCTTGCATTATTTTTGAGGCGATTATGGGTTGTCGAATACGAAGGAATGATTAATAAAGTTGGAAAATTATGGCTGGGTTGATACATGCATCCACAAAATGACATGAAAATTTGGGGTGGCCTATAAATATAAATGTATAAAACTATTGGATAATATAGGCCGTCCATTTGGGTCGTGTATAAATTATAGGCAAATTTTAGAAATTTACAGGGACCAAAAATTAGATTCCATTGGTGATGATGTGTAAGAAAAGTAGAAAATTAAATAAAGCAATAGGTGATGGGCCCAAGAATTGGTCCCAATATTAATATTTGTCAGGCGATAGGGTCAACCTAATATATGAAAAAAAAATTCCAATTCCCCGCTCGTCGACATGTGACATTTGCCAATTGGCGAATAATCACCACTAAAATTTTCACTGCCTTCCATTCTGCAGAGAGTGAAGCTTTGTCACTTTCATCCCCACTGTAGTTTTTACCTTCTAACATGGGTTTTATGTGTTACCAATTCTTGTGTCATGTGTACTTACATTTCATGAATGTTTACATGCAAATTAAGCTTATGATTTGATATTACATGCATAAAGATAAGAATATCATCTATGGTCGGTAATGCAATGAATTGATTACTAAAGGATTAAAGGATAATTGATAAAAAAAATTAAGGGTAATTACTCACCCCTCCCCTCATAGTACACACAATTCAATTATTCCAACAATTGGTAACAGAGCTAGATCTCTTATTTGGAAAAGTTTAAATCACTTGAGAGAAAATATCATACAATGGAAAGGTATAAGCTAGATAGGAATATTGAGAATCAGAAGTTGCAGATACAGATCTTCTATGAGAAATATAAAGAATCTAGAATCAAGATGAGAGCGCTATTGGATGAAAGAAAAGTTATGGCATCTCGCTGGAATGAAACAAACTATCATGAAGAAGAGATACCTGATTTATTTGAGTCATCGGGATCTACATCTAGCAATAAATCAGAGACATCTAAAGGAAGCATTACAAGTTTGAATGAAATCAATCAACATCTAATAGGATGAGTAAAGATACTACAAATCAGTCAAGAGACATAGATGGTAAGGATGATTGATGTTATGAATAATGCTAGACAAGTTGAACAAGAAAGAACATTAGCTATTGATGACAAGAGGAAGATCACTGAAAAGATATAAGAAAGAGAGATAGAGATACAAAGACTTACTAAACATTATCATGAGATCACCAATCAAATAGTTCTTATGAGTCATGAGGCAAACCGAGTGAACATATAACTCAATGGGAAATTAGAAGCTATTGGAGAGTTAAGAGAAGAAAGAAAAAGACTAAAGCATGAAGTGAGGATTCAGCAAAAGCACAATGATATGATCAAGAAAGCTGAAGAGAGTACCAAAAGAATGGATGATTTTCTGGATGGACAAAGAAGAGACAACAAAAATATTGGAGTAGGATATACCGAGCATGGATAATCATCGAATCAATCTGATCAAAAAAGTGTCTACAAAAATCCAAGAACATGGAAGAAGTCATGAAATCACTATGGAAAACTAGGTCACACATTAAATGTTTGCAGGAGCAAAGCCATAGGTATTCCTAAATCCATATGTACATTCATAGGATATTGTTATAACTGTAACAAGCATGGACATAAAGAATATGAATGTAAATCTAAGGTGAAAAAACTAAAGAAGGAATCCTACATGGAAAAATATTGTCCTACTTGAAAAATGCATGGGCACACAACTCTTGAATGCAGGAAGAAGAAAAAGAAAGCAGGGAAGCCAAAAAAACAAGAGAATGCTTATCAACCGAGAAGAATCAGTAACTCATATGTTTGGGATTACAACACATGGATAAACTACACAACATGTGGTAGATATGGTCACATAGCTACAAACTACATTAGAAAATTGATGAGAAGGTCTAGAAGCTAGACTAACCCTAGAATGACATGCTTACACTATCATAGGGTTGGTCATGTAATCAAGAACTATAGAGACCGAGTGATAGAGTCAAGAACTTTTGCCAATGGAAATACCATTGAATACATCAGGAAGATGAGAAACAAAATGTGGAGGAAAGCTACAAACATAGATGATGTTGGACCAAGAAATATAATTGGTGACACCTTATCCAATGGATCTGGTGATATCACCACCCCACCTAAATAGAACAAGTAAGTATGGAACTACACTATAAGCTACATTTTTACATCAGTTCTATTATACATTGATAATATTCCAAACTAGCATGAATAGAGATGCACTATGGTATTACTTATTATGAATTTGTGAATCCAATCTCGTCGGTAAATACAAAGCAAGAATCATTGGTGAACAAATAAAATCCAAGTTGTTAATGTAAACCGAGCATCATCGGTAATCATGTAAAAGACAATTAGTCTTCACCACATACTGAGCATCGTTAGTGAACATGTGAAAGGTCAATTGAGTTGACACTTACTCTGAGCATCACATTCTCACTGAGAATGAAGTTAGTATGTCTCCTGAGAGACTCTGTCTTTGAATACTGAGAAGTGGGTAAAAGAATTTATTGCACCACTCAGGGCATCATCTATAAAAAGGAGACAAAGAGCTCATTCATTCACCATGTGATTAAGAGCAAAGAGTAGAGAGAAGTAGAGTGAAATAGAGCGACCGACAATGACTAGATTGAAAAGTGATTCACAAGAATATTCATGGTATTCAGATAGATCCACAACATGTACGACATATCAAGTAAGTAACTAAGACTCACCGAGCTCGCATTTTGTTAGGAAAAGCCCTAATTTATAGAAACAATGGAAACCACATCTCTGTTGGAAAGTGACATTACAAGCAATTATTATTTTGTCATTGCTGTCAAACCTTAACTGGTGAGACTATTGTTATCTGTTTGAGTACCATATCTATTGTTGATGAAGAATATTTAACAAGAAGACCAAGTGAATGGTTGAGTTAAGGAAAATAAAAGGGTACTTGATCAGTTGGAACTTTATCAAAGCAATTAGTTTTTTATCTTTCAAAGATAGTTTTTCTGGTTGTTCTTGTGCCAAGCAAAGTTGCTTGTGCTGAGAAAAGTTGCTTGTGACAAGAAAAGTTGTTCAATGCCGAGCACCGATGAAATTGCCAAGTGAAAAAAGTGATGTTGGCTTACTTAAAATAATTGGATTAATGATGAGATTTGAGATCTCTGGATGAATTAGTTAATTTAATTGGGATATGTAATGTTAATTAAATATTAATCCACATCATTTAATGTATGGGTAACCATAATTAATGCATGGTTTCAAGATTTAATTAGAGACTACTTTGGAGAATTAAATGTAATGTAATGATGGTATGATCCATTGGATCTGACCTAACCTAAAATCTATGATCTTGTTTAAGTGGCAAAAGATTTATCTGACCTAGAAAGAGAGGTACATGATAACCTCAAGGGGTTATTCATTTAGGATGCTAAAGTGTGCTGCTAAATGTGAAGTACATGTGTGTATGAAAGAGAGTTGCATAGTTGATTTACTATTTGGCATGATCTAGCAAAGAAGGCTAAATACAGAAGCAAAGAGTTGCATGTGTGATTGCTTGATAGATTTCCAAGTAGATCAGAAGGTCTAAATGACAATGTAGGCTATCCAGTAAGTTAACATTAGAGCTATAATTGGATCTGAATTTGCAAATTAAGTTGTATGTATCAGATCACAACTATTGATTACTTGCTAACCATTGTATCAGTTAAAATCCTTTAAGAAGGTTGATCTAGCATTCATTTGTATAAATCCTCTAACAAGGTGACATTCAGGTGGAATG
Organism: Thuja plicata; assembly: GCA_018584345.1. Taxonomy (NCBI): domain Eukaryota; kingdom Viridiplantae; phylum Streptophyta; class Pinopsida; order Cupressales; family Cupressaceae; genus Thuja; species Thuja plicata. The sequence continues at coordinate 263,554 of MU226428.1, read as the reverse complement.
TTCTAAGTCCTCTAACAAGGCCACTCCTGATAGGGTGATTAAATTATTTAACCAGGTCACACCTAGCAATGTGTTATTGTAACCTTTAACAGGGTTGGCTCCTCACAGAGCTCACTTTAGAAGAGTGAAAAATTGGTAGCATGTTACTGGTGGTTTTTCCCATATTGGGTTTCCACGTTAAATACTTGTGTCAACTTGTATGAATGCTTATGGTTTGTTTTAATGTTATGTTTCTACAAGCTAATTACATTGGATAGTAAACTGCATGATTAGATTTGTTGACTTATGCTACTACTGCCGAGTAGATCTAAAATACAGAAAGTTTTTATTTTCTACATCTAGACCTAAGGATAACCCTCCCCTCTTAGTTATTCTAAATTCATTCTAACAATATCATGTCTCCAAGATCAAGAATACAAAGGGGCCTACCTGAATCTTGAAACATTGAATGGTAGGTCCTACAACTACTTCACTCTGTCACCTAAACACTCTACCAAACTTGACGAACACAGCTCTGCACCTTCTATCCCAAACGTTTCGCTCTTCATAAAAGTTCACCAGAAGGTAACTTTTTTGTGGTAAGTTTAAAAATGACAAGGTAAAACTCCTTAATTAATGCCTAGGAAAGTGCATTAATTACCAAAATTAAATTCAAGAGACACATTAGCAATCGGGATCCAGACTCGCAAACACCTAATGGTCATTCCTCTTCCAAAGAAAAGAAAACAATCACCGAGAACACAAGATCCGGAGTCACCTGATTGGGGATGACATTCAGGGACACAAATATTAGAAGAAAGAAACAACAAACACAAAAGGGAAAACAAGACCAGGTGGGACCAGAAGAGCCTGAGAGAAACAAGGAACCAAGCCAAATAAACAAAAAGAAAGCAAGGGGAAAAATGAAAAGGGAAAAAAAGAAGAAAAGAAAAAAAAAAGGGGGACCTAGCATTTTGCACACAAAAATATAGGGAAAGGTATGCAGGGTATAAAAAATGGTGAATCGCTAGGACAGATGCCTCATGCATTTGAGAAATCTAGGACTCTAGTTGAAACAATAGGTACCTTCTCATCAGTAGAGAAGTCGTGTCACACCGTGACTCCAGAATCGGGGAAACTTGCTAAGATGTTGATATCAATTTCTTCCACTGCATGTGTCCTAGGTTTCAGATGAAGGGACAAAGATAGAACTTGGCTAGAGAGAAGATAGAGAAAATGCACTAATATAGAAAATTTGACACCTCCATAGGTATTTCATGTTTTCCAAGGATCCAGCTCTTTCCTCCCCCAACTCCTTTATCGTCCCTCTCTTTTTTATGAATGGGAGAGGCAGTACTACTTTCACCTGGGTCCTCAAGCTTATCTTTTTACCATGGTGGTACTTCTTTAACCTAATCATCCTTTTGGTTATTGAGTCGAGCTAGAAAATCTAGCCCGGGGAAATTTTCAAGTTATATTTCTTTGCTTAGGTGCCCTTTGCAGAGAGTGTAGTCAATACATATTTCTTTGAACCCCTTTAGTTCTTAGTACTTAAATAACTCCATTTTTTGAAATGATAGCCAAAATTTGTTTCCTCAGGGAGAAACATCAATATTTAGATCAGAGAAGAACCTCCGATGTTTGAAATCCCATGTGAAGAACTTCTCAGGATGAGGATAACACCAGACTTGTGTACCATTCAATTTTGGACCACTAAAATGAGAGAAGGGAATTTCTCAACTTATGTGACTATTATGCAAAGCATACCATTCCAATAGGAGAGGGAAAAACATTGATGACACCCAAAAGGAAAGAAACCAAAAAGGAATAAGGAGAAAGTAAGGATGCGACATCAAAAGACTAGGGAAAAAGCCCCCAAAACTATTTATAAGTGAGGGCGTGCCAGAGTGACACACCCAGAGGATACTTAAAAAGGGTATACACACATGATACATCTCCCACATGGGAGTTCATTCTTCCACCTCACTCAAAGTAATTTTTAAGTAACTTCCCGTTGATAGCCAGCGGGACAACTTCTCAAGTTAAGGAATTGAGGCGGTATGTGGTTGGCTCCACAATAGGCCTTTGTCCCACAAAAGGACCAAATCTGAGAGTTGAAAAACTTTGAATTGTTCTCTTTCATCAAACCATAATTTTACTATAGCTTGGTGCTTTGCCAAATGTTCCAGTGCATGATCTCTTTGCTCTTCTAGCTGTACCAGGTTAAGGAGATGCACTTCAATAATGTTACCTTGATTGTTAAAGTATTGCATGAACTGTGAGACTAGGATTTGTAGGTTCACATGGAACACTAGATTTAGTCCATAAACCAGATGAAATGCAAAGTCCCCAAAGTGGCCTTGATTGGGATGTGGTTTACCCATAAGGAAAACCTCCATTTTTTATGCCAATCTCGGGGGTTCCTTTCAAGTAGGTTCTTGATTACTTCTAACAGGTTCTTTTTTGTTGATTTTGCTACCCCATTGCCCTACAGGTAGTAATTATTAGAAAACTTGAGGGTAACACCCCTATCATAGGCCCATTCTAGTAATTGAGCAGAGAAAAATGCTAGGCCATTATCGCACGCCAGGGAAAAAGGCATTCCAAACCTAGTGATGATTATTTCATTGATAAAATGGATCACTACATCTGTGGTGTTGTTCTTGCATGGTATAGCCTGGGTCCACTAGGTGCAATAGTCAGTGGCAGTTAAAATATACCGGTGGTTTGCTATCGAGTTGAGATTTATCTTTCCTATAAAATCAAATGCCCACTGGGTGAAAGGTCTTGCTTCAAATATAGGTTGGAGAGGCATTTTCGGATTTCGCTCCCTTGAAGCCGCAGTTTGGCAGGTGTGACATTTTCTTATGTGTGCATAGACATCTTGAAAAACCTGGGGCCAATAATACCTAGCCTAGAGGATTTGATGAGTAGTAGCATTGGCCAACCCATGTCCGATTCCAAAACAACCATGGCATTCTTCTATCATTTTGGCAGTTTTTTCTTAGTCCAGACACTGGAGGTATACGCCTTCATAGTTCTTTCAAAATAGAGTCCCATTTTTTATCATGAAATGCACGCTCTTTGGCCAGAGAGCCTGACATTTACCAGGGAGGAGCCCTTCTAGGCACTGGTTATTTAGAAGAAGGTACACCAAGTCTGCATACCAAGGGTCTTCAGTGATGGATTGCACAGTGTAGGTGTGGCATTCGATATGCGGGTGAGTTTTGGCAATAGCCTTCCATAGCCCTTGTCCTTGGACAAGTTTCATAGGTTACATCTCTAGATCCTATTCTTGTAGGATGGCCATCCACTTTCCTTGATGTTCACCTAGTTCCCTTTAAAGTAATAAAGACTTGATAGCCTAATCGGGGGGAATGGCATGCACTTTGCAATGAAGAATGTTGTGTCAGAATTTCTTGACTACCCAGACAAGGGAAAATGCTTGTTTTTCTAGAGGTGAATATTGCACCTCTGCATTCTTAAAGGGGAGCTCATGAAATCAATGGGTCTCTCTTCCTCTTCTATCTTTTGGGTTAATACAGTTGCAATAGAGTGAGCATATGAAAAATAATATATATGAAATGGGAGGGAATATTCTGGGCTAGCCAGGACAGGGGCCTCCATGATAGCCTACTTGATCTAGGAAAAGGCTTGTTTTTCCTTTGGGGTCCACTTGATTCTTTTAACCTTTTTCATCATATCGTTCAGAGGTTTTACAACCTCAGAAAAACCAGTGATAAAACACGTGACAAAGTTGATCTTCCCAAAGAAATACCTCAGCTCCTTCTTACTTCTTGACATTTGCAGTTTTAGCAATGCTTCAACTCACTCAGGGTCAATAGATATACCATTTTTTGAAATGATATGTCCTAGCAATTTTCCCTCCGTTACTTTGAATATGCATTTCTTCAGGTTGAGGGATATGTCAAACCTGCGACACCTTTCTCAAATCTTGGCCAGATGGGTCGGGTGATCACCTATCTCAAGAGAGAACACATTTTAAATCATTTATGTAGATGATTATACATTTTTTGACTAAGACCTCAAAGGTTATGTCTATGGATTTCTGGAATGTGGGCCCAATGTTAATCAACCCAAAAGTTATTCTTCTATAGGCAAACATTCCCCATTTGGTGGTGAACGTCATTTTGGCTATGTCTTCAAATTTAACCATAACCTGGTTGTATCCAAAGTATCCATCTAGAAAGGACATCATCTAAGAGCTGTTAACAATTTACAATACCTCATCTACGGAGGGGAGGGGGTGATTATCTTTCTTTGAGGATTTATTTAGATTCTAGAAGTTGACACATAGTCGGATGTCCCCGTTCTTCTTTCAGACTAGTACTAGATTGGCCACCCACATGGTATGTCAGAATGGGAAGATTATCTGGATGGCCTATAGCTTATGAACCTCTTGATGGATAAGAGGCTCAATTAGGGGATTGACTGGTCTCTTTTTTTCTCAAAATGGCTTGGTGTCCAGTTTCAGGGGGATGGTGTGTATCATGATAGAAGTTTCATAGGTCTTGAGATTTTTATGTCCCTAGGTGATTACGTCAATATATTCTTAGAGGACCATGAGAATATTCTCTTTCTCTTCGAAAGAGAAAGAGGTGCCAATGTGGACAATCTTTTCTTCAGTGCCCATCCTGATATTTACCTTTTCATATCTTCCCCCATCTGGGGGTTTGAGATGCTCTATCTTGAGCTCGTAGATCAGATTCAAAGATTCATTCAAGGGAAACCATCCCCTTAGGGATGGTGTTGGTAGGTAGGTCAAGGATTATGCACTCATTTTCTTCTTTCCCAGTATCGTCATGTTCTTCTTCCTCCATAATCTAGTCTTTAAACACACCAACATTTTCCATGAAGGCGAGGATGTGTCTATCATCTTCAAATACCTGAACATTACTTATATTATCAGTTACGAAGGGAGTGGGCATCATTTCAATGGAAAATATTCAAATCCGGGAACCCACCATATGTTCCAAAGTACTAGCTGACACAACTAGTGCATATGGAACATAATTCTATTTCTAGGGAATCACTTCAATATTGAAAGCATTGAAATCCTCAATTAATCTCCACGCTTGGTTATGATAGGTGGTCAATCATTTATCATGGCATGTGTATTGGCTCTAGATTTTCTAGACTATAAGTTCTAAGTCACCCATTGCCTGAAGGCATGTGAATCCTCTTCTTAGGGTGAATAAGAGCCTGAGGATCAAAGCCTCATACTCTATTACATTATTGGTGTAGTCAAATTGCAAGTGATATGATGCAAGGAAAGACTTTCCTCAGGGGTTAATCAATTACACATTAGCTCCATAAAAGTGTTTAGATTGGGATCCATTGAACTTAAGGATCTAGACATCACTATTGGCACGTTGCGGTTGTAAATCTTGGGAGGGTGTCACAGTTGGGTTGGGATGGGGGACAGGCTCGGGCACATCCCCTGACTAAGTAGATATGGGGGCCAAAACATCCCCTAGAGGAATCTCCATAAGAGGTTCCTCAGATGGTGAACCATTGGGAGTGTTTGTGGTTGGAATTTTTTGGGGTAGGGCCTTGCCTCTATGTTGTTATACTTGAAATTCTTCAAGCCAGACCTTGGCGGCATCTACACATAATGCACATTCCATCTCTGAATGATTTTGGTACTGAAATTAGCACCAAGTGCTAGACAATAGGGAGGTTAGATTTGCATTGTCACCTTGGGAATTCACATTTTGTTCCAAATCTATGACGAGATCAATGGTCCTTTGAGTGATGACTGGATCTTTGTTGTGTTTTTCTCCACCTGAGATGAAATCTAAGGTCATAATTTCTTTAGCCCAGTATAACGCAGGCTCTAATTCAGAAAAAAATGATTTCGCTGACCTGGAAATAGTTGGTGAGGGCCTGCTTCATCCAAGGTTCTCTCTCTACCTTAATTTGGTTAGATTCTCCCCTCCAAGGGAGCCATAGATGGGAGAAATTGGTCAAGATATATCCATTCAAGTATTTAGACCAATTCCAACTCAAAAGCATCCTGTAATTTGTAATGATGTCAACCACCTAGATGTCAATGATGCTGGATATATGGGGATCTTGTACAAACTAGATTGGGATATTTTTTACTTCTCCCACCATTTTAACAAAGGTCTTGTGTAGCTAGAAGACCACTCCTTTGGATGGTATGAAAGTCAGTCTGAGCTTCTTGCAGATGGATAGCGGCATAACATTACCCAAAGCTCAGGAATCCACTAAGCAGTTGTATAGGTTTTTACCATAAATTTTTAGTCCGAGAAAAAAGGGAGGATCTTTTATACTCCCCAAAAATATGGTCATGTTAGCATCATCAAACGTAATAGACTTAGGTAGGTGGTCACATGATTCTGGGTTCTCTAGGTACCATAGGAGAGACTTCCTCTGCTCGGGACAACTAAGAAGAACTTCCATCAAGGTTATGGTGGTGGTAGTATTTTCCATCACTTTCATGATGTCGAACTTTCCTTTAGGGGCCCAGGGAGCCTTTCCAGTAAAATTGTGTGTATTCGCAGGCATGGGTCCTTTGGGAGGGGCTGGGTTAACATTTAGCAAAGGGTTTGGCAGGAGATTCACAATCCATGGTGGAATCAATGTTGTAAGGGGACCCTTGTTTGATTAGATCCAATTGTTGTAGGTTGTCTTGGGGTTGGTAAAGGTGTTAGATTTGAACGTTGGGATGGATTCGTTGAAGAAACCCTTTAAACTGGGTTATTCCCTGTCTTCTTCGCCATCACCGAAAAGATGCACTCAAATGCAAAAGTGAAAAGATGTGGTTTGACTAAGGATTCTGGAGGAGATTCAGTGTTTTGTTTCCTATTGGACTAGGATATTAGGATGATCTTATCTAGCATGGCACAATTTACTTTAGAATGCAAACCAGTGTCATGCAACTGACACCAAGATGTTAGGGGGTGGAATTTGGCAAGTTGCATAGAATGGATAGGTCCCACACCCCCAGGGTGTTAGGATAACTAGGGTGGACACCCACATTGTTCGACATGTTGTTCCATTGTTGGCTAGGCTGAGCATTATTGTTTATGTTATTGTTATAGTGATTCTGGGGTTTGTAGTTATTGGAACTCCATTGTCCTGAAAAAATATTCCTCCTTTGGGGGGTGGTCCCATGGGACGTGGGGGGTCCCATTTTCAACTGTCTCATGTCAATGGTGAGTGATGAAACTAATCACCAGAGGGATTCGACCTCAGCAAACATCTAGGTAGTAGTGTCACAATGTAGCGACTAGGGTTGTGGGGTAGTTGTAGATGCACTTTCCACTACTGGAGGCAAGCCTCTAGATGCTATCATCTAGAAGAAAGGTACTCCAGATGGTAGGGGTACTATGATTTGCATCTATGCCTAGGGTGTTGGTAAGTTGACTACCTAAGGATACATCACTCATTTTGTGTTGTCATCATGGCAACAAAGTCATGTTTAGTTTCTGTCTTGAAAGACAAAATGACTAAGGAAAATAGGGTAGATAGAGATACTTAGCAATCAGCACATCAGTGCATGTGTGAGAGATCAAGTTAGTGTATGTGTGTTCAGATATAAGTTGTATGATATGTGTACATGCTACATCCAGACATTCATAGTACAGAACTATAGTAAAAAAAAGTTACAAGAAGATCAATAGACCAGCAGTCCAGGAGACAGAGCATGGAAGTCGACTAAGTGTTTTGATCAGCATGTATTATTTTGTTATCTAATGGCTAAGCACCTTTGGTTATATGATTTTAATAATTTAATTAGCATTGTTGTAAACACACTTGAGCCGAATTGTTTGAAAGCATTGTATATTTTGTTTTAGGGTTGACTAGTGTTTTGTTTTGGGTTGCGCCTATTCAGATTTGAATATATAAGTATGTAATGTAAAGATATGTTACAAGCATTGATTATAATGTAAGAGGAAGATACATAAGAGAAGTAAAATGAAGTCAGTATATGATATAGCTCTTTAAGAGAGTAAGAGCATTCGTGCATACGTGAAATTGATAAGACAGTAGTGTCATCACAACAGTTCATTATGATATAGTGCATATCATCTTTTAGAAGGTTGTAGCCTTCATCTTATTGGGTAGTGAGCCATATACCTTTAACAGGGTTTTGTAAAAGACTCCTAACAGGGTTAGACCTTTAACCAGGTCATTGTACTCATATTGTAAAGACTGCTTCTAACAAGGCAAAGGAACTCTCACAAGTTCATAATACTTAGTACAATATTTGTGGGTACTAATTCCCACCGAGGTTTTCCTCTGATCAAGGTTTCCCCATAATCATATCATGTGTTATGATTTCTCTTGTTAATCCTCATTCTATGCATGTTTGATTTATGTTTAAGTTTCTGAAAAAGTAATTAATAGACAAACATTGATTCACCCCCCCCCCCTCTTGGTGTTTCTAACATAGGGAGCATACTCCAGGTTTGGGAGATTTTGATGGGGAGTAGGATAAGTGTACTAGGGAACCCAATTGATCATAGGAGCACCCAATTATGGATTGGTGTCATATCCTCCTAGGTAATTTGTTCCCCTAGGTACCGTGATATAAGGTAAGCCTTGATCAATACCACCAGGAGCTTTAGTCAGGTTTTGGGATAGCTCGAGGGTGAGGTTGTAGAGTTTAGCTAGGGTATCTCTATCATTGGTGGTGGTGGTTCTCCAAAGAAGGGTAGTGAAAAATAGGTCAAAGGCATTAAGGTATGTTTGGATAGTCACATCAGTAGATGGGATGAAGGGTCCCATACACTGCTTCAAGGCCCTCTGGCATTGATGGTTAAAGGTTTCTATGGGTTCATTAGGCTCCTTTTGAATAGAGATAAACTGACTATGAGACCAGGCTGGGTCCACTTAGACCTGGAATGCCATCAGAAAGGCGGCCTCCATGTCTTTCCAACTATTGATGGAGTTGGAAAGTAAGTTTAAGTACTAGTTAAACTCAGTTTCTCTGAGAGATAGCGAGAACATTCTGGTGACCACATCCTCATACTGGATGTGGTGTTGATTCATAGCATCTTTATATGCATGTAAATTTTCTTCAGCGGTTCAAGGGCCTAAATTCTCATACTTAGGACAGATCTTCTCTAGATGTGGAGGAAGGTCATTGACAGCATTGGGGAACTGTCCTATGGGAGACCCAGTATTATTGAAGTAGGCAACCTTCAGGATGTTAAGGTTGACAGTAAGATTGGTCATTGGAATTAGTTGGTTAACATGAATGTTCTTGGGGGCTACAAAGCCTCTAGTCATGGGATGGAAAGGCTTCTTCGTCTGGTAGGTATTCTTTTCTCAGATGGGAGGTTTGAGTTCAAAAAAATCTTCTGGGTTAGGGGTTGAACACAATATTCTTTCAAATCGTGGGGGTGAAAATGACCCTGTAGACATCCAAAAATATTAATATTATTTTCCCTCTTATTCCTCTAACTATTTAATTTAATCAATTAAATAGTTTCATTTGCTAGTATTTATCAATAGCTTAAATACTATTCTAATGTATTTCAT
>MU226428.1:187895-235528 GCA_018584345.1 Thuja plicata | reverse complement strand
ATAAATCACTGTCTCAGTATATATTCTAACTTTTAAATATTAGAGATCTCATGTAAGATTGCATAGTGTACTATAATTAATGTTACATGGCATAATATTATATTTTCCAATGGAATACATCTAATGAAAATCGTACATCTTCTTTTGAGGAAATTTATTTTTTGACTAACACTTTATGGTATTTGTTTGAGAAGCTCATTAAGTAATGAAAGATAAAAATTGTTTTAATGGGAATGTAACTTTTGTTTTTAGAGAGTTATCTAATGTTTACTTTGAGAAAACTTTGGTAACTTGACCCTAGAGAGGGTTGTATACCCATTTCCACCAGTCCTTAAAAGTTTTTTTTTTTTTAAGTTTAACCCAAACTACGATGTCTCTGCGAGTTACGTAGGCAAGGCCATCTACGATGAGCCCCTGAGGCATTAGGTCTGGCCCTTAGGTTTTGTTCTGTAGAGTTCTCTTTTATCTCGCCACCCCTTACCAATATTTCGCAGTAGTTGCATCTCATTACAAAACTAATTTTAAATAGTTATGGATGACTTTGCTATGATATTGGTGTAGTTTATCTTCGATCACATATGAAATCAACAATGAATTCTGACATCATGCATCTAGTTGTGTAGCAATATGTACTAATGCAGGAAACAAAGAGGTGGGGAGGTTATAATACCTAGTCAAGGAGGAGAAAACTCAGGTATGCAACACCTCTGTATGATTGTCGTTTGAATACTATGAAATGCTAATTCTTAAAGTTACTCCATTGCCTTCTTGTACTATAGATAAATATTAAAATTAATAGAATCATAAATTGCGGATGTAACTAAAATGGTATGTTATATTTGTTTTATTTTTGAAAAAAGAAAAGTTGTTGCATTTTGGGTGTAAATTTTTGGGCATTATACAGACAAATGCTATATCAGTCCCACATGGACAACAAATGCCTCACACTCTGAATGCACCACAACACATGTTTACCCCTTTGGGTGAACCTATAGATGTCATCTTTCGTAGGCTGGTCCAAGCTAACCAGGTCGTGTATCCTAAAACACAGCCATTTGATGACTCAACTCCTAAGCCGGCTTGGTATAAAGACAATGAGTACTGTGAATACCACTGTATTAAGGGACACACCACTCTCAAATAAATGAAGCTGAAACACTATATCCATGATCTCATTTACCACAAGGAGATCGAAGTGGACTTTACAGCCCAATCATCACCAAAAACAGGGCTTAAAATTTATCAAAATGCATTCCCTAAACACACTTTAGGTACAGGTCTAGGCAATCCTACCCAATCCTCAGATCAAGGGAAGGGTAAACAAGTAGAAAAACTGATAGAAAAGATTATACCAATACCTATATCAACTATGATAATCTCATCGGCTGCATATACCAAGTCTAGTCCTCTGTCAATATCATCTATGTCAAGGGTGTCAATAACCAGTGTGCCATCACCACTCTTAGAGGTAGGATAACAGTCGCAAATGTTGGTCCCATCCCATCTACTAGGACCCAATACAACATTTTGGAACACCTAGGGAATACTCTAGCCCAAATTTCTATCCTGGATCTTCTCCACACATCACCCACTTATCAAGAGATCCTCAATAAAGCCTTGCATGAATCCTGTGTTCCTAGCAACATCAACCTCATAGAATTCCAAAACCTTGTCTGACACTTGTATGCATCTTGTGGAGTCTCCTTTAAACAAATAGATGTGCCCTTAGATGAAATTGATCATAATCTCCCACTCTGTATCGCTGTCATGGTTAAAGATTTTGCCATCAAATGGGTCATGATAAATAATGGATCAGCCCTAAATCTATGCACTCTAAAATTCATAAAATAGTTGGGTTGCACTGAAGCTGATATAACAAATGATGTCATCACAATATGGGCATATGACAACTTGGAGCGTACTTCTAAAGGCACCATATCATTGCCCATTCAAGTGGGCCCAATTCGCCATGATACATTATGCCTCATTGTTGATCTTGACCTTCCCTTCAACATTCTCCTTGGACGCGCATGGATTCATTCTATGCAGCCTGTCCCATCCACCTACCATCAGTGCATCAAATTCCCATATAACAACACTAAGATCACCATCCATGCAGATCCTAAACCCTTTTCCTACTGCAATGCATTGGAAACATCCTTTCCACATTCCAATCACTGTCCCAGGATCGATATTGGTACTTCTATCGGCAGTTCATCTCGAACCCATTCAGACCCAGAAACAATCCTCTCCTCCACCTTATCCATGATCAAGATCAACAACAAAGGTTGTGGTGAGTACACTTTATTTGATGCCTTCAAAGTTGGAGCACTGCCAATTGATCCTCACACTCAAGGCTGCCAACCCAATCTAAGGAAGACAGAATTAGAGACAACCAAGGCACTACAATTCAGTTCTTCCACTTTTATCTCAAAGGGTACTTTGATAGGATAGGAAATGACACCAAACATCAACCAATGGCTCTTTAAAGATCCACCACCCAAGGACACAAGTTGCCTTAATTACTTCAAATATAAGTACCCCACAACGCACAAATTGGTGATAGAAAAATGGAACTATCAAGGAGGTGGCCTTGGTTATGCAGAGCAAGGAATGAAAGATCCTATTATACCTACCCAGCTAGAAAAGAACCTGGGCCTTGGCATGGGCTCTGACACAAATGGGGGATCCAATGAGAACACCTTTGCCTCTTATCTATCCCTGGGTGAAATCGCTGACATCAAAGATATCCCAGAGGAGAAAGTTGTGAGAGCTTATGATGATGTTTTTAATGATGAAACCTTCCTGGCAATGCTTCCCTACAATAAATTTCCATTTTCTTCATTGACCTTCCCCTCTACCATCCTGAACTCATAGAATGGGACCAACCAAGTGTTGTACATGTTGACAAGTTCCAAAGTGAGGATGTGCTCCTAAGCTTCATGGGAGCAATTGAGCAAAGAAGTGACTGGGAGAAAGACTCAACATATGTCTACAAATTGGACCCAAAGGCATATTTTGGGGAAGAGGAGAACTTTAGCCACAAAAATGAAACAAAAAATAAAAATAAAAAAGAGAAAAATTGATCCCCTAGCGAAAACCCCTCTAGGGCGATATCTGATCATAAAATAGTAAAAAAAAAGGGTGTATCCCCTTGTGAAAACCTCTCTGAGGTGCCAGGGGATGAATATTCTCCTCTTCCTTTGATATGTGATTACAAGCCTAAATAGTCATCGATTCTCATTGAAGAATAAAAACCTGTCAACCTGGGTACCAAAGAGAATCCCGCCATCACATACATAGTAGCATCTCTGATTGAAGCAGAAGAAAGTGATCTTATCACTTTATTAAAGTTATCCATCAACAAGTTTGCATGGTCTTATTCCCACATACCCAGGTTAGACCCCAACTTGGTGGTTCATCATCTAGCAGTAGACCCAAACATTAAACCCATCAAACAAAATCTTAGAAAGATACACCCTAAAGTGGCACTACTTATCAAAGCAGAGATAGAAAAGTTACTCCTAGCCAAGATCATTCATCCCATTGACTATTCTGATTGGATCTCTAGTATGGTACCCATATCTAAGCCTGATAAATCAATCAAGATATGTACCAATTTCAGAGATCTCAATAAGGCATGCTGCAAAGATTATTTCCCATTGCCAAACATAGACATGATTATGGATCTCATAGTAGGACATGAGATGTTGTCACTCATGGATGGCTTCTTTGAATATAATCAGATTCGCATTGCAGAAGAAGATTAGCATAAGACAACATTCACAACCCCTTGGGGCACCTTTTTCTATAACATGATGCCTTTTGGCTTAAAGAACGGTGGGGAAACCTATCAAAGAGCCATGACTGTCATTTTTCATGACATGATTCACAAGATCCTTGAAGACTATGTAGACGATATCTTGGAAAAATCAGTAAAAAGGGAAGATTAGCTAGATGTTCTAGAATGCGTCTTTGATAGAATTAGACACTACTGCTTAATGCTCAACCCTCATAAATGTGTCTTTAGAGTCACACCAGGAAAACTATTGGGGTTTATTGTATCTAGATGAGGCATTGAAATTGATCCTAAGAAAGTACAAGCTATCATAGAGCTGCCTCCACCAAAAACACTCTGACAGCTATGCAGCCTCCAAGGAAAGCTACAATCTATGCGCTATTTCATTTCTCAACTAGCAGACAAGTGCCAACCATTCACTCATCTCCTATGAAAAGACAACACATTTAAGTGGGATCCTCAATGTCAGAAGAGTTTTGACAAAATCAAAGAATACTTAGCTAATCCACCCATCTTGGTACCACCTATACCTAGTCAACCACTCATCCTATAGATTTCTGCTACTATCATAGCACTATGGGCACTCCTTGCTTAGCTAAATGAAAAATTCAAAGAAAGAGCTATTTATTATATCAATCGAACCTTAGTGGGTTATGAGCTCAATTATTCTCCTATGGAAAAGGCATGTCTGGCAGTTTGTCTTCGCCACTCAAAAAATTTGCCACTATATGCTTAGTCATACAACCAAGCTCATCTCAAAGGTGGATCCTCTCAAGTACCTACTCTCCAAGACTACACTCACAGGTTGAATGGAAAAATGGTTCATGTTACTAAGCGAGTTTGATATTCAATATGTAGACAGAAAAGTCATTAAAGGGCAAGTCATCGCTAACTAGCTAGCAGAAGTGCCATTGGTAGATGCATATCCTTTGGCCTCAAAATTTCCAGATGAGAATTTATGCATGATATAAGAACAACCAACTTGGCAACTCTACTTTGATGGGTCCTACATAGCTCATGGTGCAGGAGCGGGAATACTTTTTGTCACACCTCAAGGTGACTACATCCCTATGTCATTCAAAATGGGATTTCCCTGCACAAACAACATTGGAGAATATGAGGCACTAATTGCAGGAATCTGCATAGCCATTGAATGGAACATCATAGATATACATGTCTTTGGCAACTCCCAACTCATCATTAAACAAGTTCTAGATGAGTATCAAACCAACGATGACAAATTGACACCATATAAGCAGATGGTTGATAAACTAAAAGAACACTTCCTCCATTTGCAGATAACACAAGTACCATGCTTGAAGAATGAGGATGCTGATGCAATGGCCACAATTGGCTCCCTCTTAGAGATTCCTCATGAGTCTATGTAATACAAAATCTTAGTTGAGAAACTTCATGCCCCCGCTTATGAGAATGATGAATTGAATCATGTATGTATCTTGGTTGGTCCTTAGTCCCCGTGGTACCACGATATCCAAGCTTACCTACAAAATAGTATCATATCCCCTCATCTCATTGCAACCCAATGCCAAAACTTTATTCACAGAGCATCCCTTTACACCCTCATCGCCAATACCCTTTATCGTCGAGACTATCACAATGTGCTCTCTAGATGTTTAGATGAAAATGAAGCCGCCTAGGCTTTACAAGAGGTACATGCTAGAATCTGTGGTGCCCACATGAGTGGCATGGTCCTAGCCAAGCAACTTCTATGTGCAGGATACTATTGGCCTACAATGGAACATGATGCTTGTGAGTTCGTTAAAAAGTGCCTACCTTGTTAACAACATGCCAATTTTATCCATGCTTTTGCACAGGACCTCAGACCTATTGCACCTCCTTGGCCCTTTTCTTGTTGGGGTTTTGAACTCGTTGGTAAGATTACTCCCCTATCATCTGAAGGCCACAAGTACATAATCATAGCTATAAATTACTTTACAAATTGGGTCAAAGAAATTCCACTCACACTCGCTATAGGTGTCTAGATCTCCAAATTCATCCTCTATCACATTGTTTGTCGCTTCAACATACCCTCCATGATCTTCACAGATCATGGTACACCATTTGAAAGCCAAAACATTAGTGATCTCTATGCTCACCTCCATATTCATCACCATTTCTCCAATCCATATTTCCCGCAAGGTAATGGCCAAGCTGAGGAAACTAATAAAACCATCCTCAAAATCCTCAAGAAATTTTTCAATGATATTGGTCATGACTGGCATCTCCAAATCAACCCCTCCCTCTAGGCATATAACACTTCCTACCATACTCCTACTGGCACTACTCCATACTCCCTAGTCTACGATGCAGAAGCAGTCTTACCAATTGAGGTTGAACTACCATCCCTCCAAGTATCACTAAGAGGCCTGGTTGATGATGAAGATTACCGAGTGGAATGACTCACACAACTCAATCACTAGATGAAAAGTGCTAGCAAGCCTATGATCACTTGATTGTTTACCAAAATAGACTTAAGCGGAACTATAACAAGAAGGTCCACCCATGATAGTTCTAGGTAGGGGACCTTGTGCTAAAATAAAATCAAAAAGTGGGTACTAATTAGGAAAAGAAAGGCAAGTTTGAAGTCACCTAGCAAGGCCCATATGTTGTTACTGCATGCTTCGGTTTTGGGGCATATCAACTCTCCACTCCTGAAGGAGAATCATTGAATGATCCTACCAATATCATTTATCTCAGGCACTTCTACACCTGACGACTAGTTGTTCATTCCAGTTATGTAAAAAAATCCATAAAAAGGATAAAAAGTCCTAAAAAAATAAAAGTACAAAAACAATGTAAAACAATCCTAAAAAAATCTCCAAAAAGTAGAAAAATGAAGCTGAAAAAATGGTTGTCTCAGTAAAAACCTGGCAAACAGGTGCTTGGACAACAACAAAAACATCACAAAGATCCAAAGAAAAAAAAAAGAAGAATAAAGAGAAAAATTTTGTCCGATGGTGAAAACTTGGCAATCAGGTGCCTTGGACAAGTATGCGTGATGAAAACCTAGAAAAAGGCATCATAGATAGTGGACCGTTCCATTATCTATCAAAATCTCACTCCCTTCCATCCTCCATCTCCCCTATCACATCCACTTCCGCCTGAATCTCGCCAGTATTCCCTAGGTGTTCACATATCACACACACTAGTCTAAAGTGATCCTCCTATCTCATGTCTTGAGCTTTTGTACACATAATCTTGTATATTTTCGGTCCATACATGGTACTATGCCAATCCCTAAGCTTCAGTCCTATATATATTTTGCATAGTCTTCTCACTATCACACTAACATCCCGAGTCATCATCATGCAAACTTTTTCGCCCCATTTTCTCCATCCCACCCCCCTTGTATATTTTATATTATTAGTCCTCTTGTATAGTTTAACTACATCACAAAATGCCAAAAACATTTAAAATTTTCAAAAATCCCAAAAAAATTCAAAAATTCCAAAAATTCACACAAATCAAATATTCTCAAAATTCTTGCAATAAACCATCATTTACTTCTACATCGCTCTATTTTTTGCTTCTCAATGACGTTTTGACTCCTGTACCTGTGATCATGTTTTTCACCAAATCAGTTTTGGCGACCCATTATCCTTGCACCTCATTTTGTTCACAGCTTTTGCCAACAAATATCTTTTAATCACATCAAGTCCAATCCTTTCCCATCAGGATGCATCCTTCTGGCATTGAATTATCCAATCCTTCATCACACCCATCCTATTCATGGCAAGAACTTTGAACTGAATGATTGTTTGGTCATGAGACCTTCTTTATTGATTTTTTTATTTTTGTGTCAGTTTAAACCTACTCACCACTACCTCAATTTTCTCTATCTTGGTGCATTGTGACTGGTGGATACTGATACATGCATCTTTTGTAGTGTGATTTTGTTTGAGTGTCTAGTCCACACAAAGGAATCTTGTCATCTATTTTTTCTAACACCTGATGCATACCTCCTATTGCAATATCAAAATCAGATGTGCTCTCCATATTTTTCACACAATGGATCCCCAGTGCTCGTTAGCTGCATTGATTTCATTTGCATTATCATTCTTAGCTACATTCTTAATTGCATTTTAGAAGGCTTTTATTTATTCCCTCCTCTCTTTTCCTCCTACTCGTTGGTTCCTTTTTTGAGAAAATTCCACAACATCATCTTTGTTGTGTTCTTTTCTTGAGGTGGCACAACCCTGTACCATCATTGCTTCATCATGACTCCTAGAAAGCCTCTTCCTCTGGGGCAAATTATTTTCTTGTCTTTGACATAACGTCACTTGCAACGCCATGTCAAAGAGGGGCAAAATGTAGACGTCCAAAAATATTAATATTATTATTAATATTATTTTCCCTCTTATTCCTCTAATTATTTAATTTAATCAATTAAATAGTTTCATTTGCTAGTATTTATCAATAGCTTAAATACTATTCTAATGTATTTCATTTAAATACATTTGCCTCACAAAATCCCCTTTTTAATAAATTCATATTGATTAAAATCCCTCCATATTCCTAATTCTTCTAAACTATGATTTATTCAAATCTAATTTGAATTATAATCTAAACCCTAGCTAGGAACCTATTAACCCAACCTAGAGACCTACCCTAAGCCTTCCCTATTCCTACTCTACTCCCATCACCTCATTTTCCTAAACATATTTCCCCACCTAACTGTCCTTTGATAATGTTTAAAGGGTGATTCCTAACCTTTTTAAGGCTAATGGAATGCTCATCCACATGGGGAAATTCTCTCCAAAATGGGCACCCATCCCTCTCAAATTCTTCTTACAAGTTTGTCTCCCCATTGGAAACGTTGAGCCACTCAACATTTAATGCCAAGTTTGACTCCAAAACAGCCATCCCTTCCAAGCCCATGTGTCCAAAATGGCCACCCATTCCTCTTAAGGCTATTTACTCCTTTGTCCCCCACTTGGAAATGTTGAGCCAATCAACATTTAATGCCAATTTTGACTCCAAAATAGCCATCCCTTCTAAGCCCATGTGTCCAAAATGGCCACCCATTCGTCTTAAAGGCTATTTACTCCTTTGTCCCCCACTTGGAATTCTTGAGCCACTCAATATTAAATCCTATATTTGACTCAAAATTAGCCATCCATTCAAGCCTATGTGTCCCTTATGTGGCTTTTATGTGCATGCCACATAGATGCCACCTCATTCAACCCCTCCTCTTCTCTCCCAAAAATCTATAAATAGAGGCCTTCTCCTCTTCATTTTTCATCTCTCAATTTGCATTGTTATTATGTTAGAATTACTTTAGAAGTTCATTGCTAGTTCTAACGCTCATGTCTTTAAGCTTAATTCACATAGATATCACATTTTAGGCTTCAATTTGTTGAATGAATCTTAGCTTTAATCTTGTTCATGCATATCATCTTCATAGTTAGTTTATATTATCATTTGAAGAATTTGAGACTAGTTCCTCATACTAGCTCTTGAATTGCTTCATTTGTTTCAATCTTGCATTTGCATTGGGGATCATTGTATTTTGTGTGTTTGAGAGAGCACACCCATATTCCATCAAAAAGAACAAATCAAACAAGTTAATTAGGGTGCTCACTTGTTTTTATTTCAATTTGATGTTATGTTGATTTATTTGTTGTTTTCTTGCTCTTTCATATGCTTTTGAATCGGTTTTATGTGCTAACACACTAACATTTTATGTTTGAGCTTGCTCCCAATAGATTGAATATTTCCTCACTCATAGACCCTAATCTATGGAAATTTTGACATCTAAAACTACTGCTTGGGGAGCCCTCAGGAGATGTAGTGTAAAAATTTTCATGGGAGGATGAGCTCATGCCCTCCTAGTGACAGTTTCTGTTGACAAGACTTCGTGACAGCCTCGCCAATGGTAGATGAGTTATCACTAAATACTAGAGTATCAGCCAACTTCTCCTGAGGAGGCGCATAGGAGAGCTTTCTCTCCTAGCCTGCAACCACCTGGTTATTGTGTCACAACAGTGCGGGCTTAGCTTAGTTGGACAAGTGACTATTTTTTTGAGGAGATAGCTGATTTTGACTCATAGACCTCTGAAACTTTGGGGATAATGGGTTTCCTGCAAGCATAATTGAATATCCTAAAAATAAATAGAAAAAGATAGGACAGAGTTAGTATAGATCTCTAACTATATCCATGACATATATTCTGTTAACATCAAGAAAGTTCCATAAAAAATAAACAACGGATACTAGATACATGTACAACCTTCAATCAAACATAAAGCAGTAGAAAAGCAAAGTATTTCATTGAATCATTACAAAACTGGAACAAAGTAAATAAGAAAGCATACAACATGAGATGTATTTTTCTAAATTTGGGATCAAAAACAACATAGAGCTTAGAGCTGAAGGGTGTTCCTCATTCTTTCATTAACTTCGAATCTAGATTCAGTGGTAGTTACACTAGCGGCTCCAAGGGAGCATTAATCTACTCAAAACTTCTGAGAAAACGAGATTGCTAAAATACTGAAAGCTTGTATTACTAGTGGACAGCTAAATCATCAATTTGTTGAACCTTCAAAATGGCATCAGACCTTGTATTTATAGAAATATTTAACTAAGGGACTAACCCTACACTAGCTATTTACATTATATTACATTATTTACAGCTGGTACTACCTATGCTATCAGGATTTCCTAATATAATACAATCATTTGAGAAGAGAAGAGAAGAGAAGAAAGAAAAGAGCCATGGGAAAAATTCCATTGGAAAGAATCTCCTTATACTTGTAGATGTGATGGATCTTCCTTAATTGAAATAGGCCATACTCCCTCTTTAATGTTCTTTTGTACTTTGGTGACCTATGCGATTAGATGTACGCTAGAGAGTAAATGCCAGAATGATGCCTTGGGGTCTAGGAGACATCTACAATGAGCCACAAACCTAGAAACATGTTGTAGATAGTGATTTGTCAGCTTGAGGGAGCTATCAATACACATCACTATAAAGATTACAAAAATTGGGGACCCAGGGTTTGGGGTCTGGGATCTTACGGTCAAAGACAAAAGAATGAATATTGCAGGAAACTTTTATTAAAGGGTCCCTAGAGTCTAGGATATCTTACTAGATTTTGGATTTTTTGTATGCCTCCAGAATCTATAGAATTCCATCTTCCTCTATATCCTTCAAAGAATCACGATGATCCACAAATCCCTAAAAATGGAGGCCAACACTTTTGGCCTGATCTTTTAACTCCACAACCATGTTGCCTACATCATGGGATTTAAGAAACACTTGGGAGAGTTCCACCATTGTGGCACCATTAACATTTCCCCTAGGTCAAAATTGAGCCTTGACCACTTCATCCAACTTACTAATTACGGAATTAACAGGAGTGTAAGTCCTGGGGCTCAGAGGATCAACTGATGTAATTTCCTGGATAAGAGAAGCATACTGAACCAAAGGAGTCTAGACCAACTTTAATTATTCTTCCAACACTCATACTAGTTGCTTTCCATTTTTAACTTTGAATACAATTCTAGAGTATTGAGCCCGGAGGAACCCATATGATTCATCCCCTAGAATGCCAGTGTTTATTAACTCATCTTCCCTGTGATCTAGATTCTCCCATGAGGTATCTCTCCAATATTCATATTTCTCAATCTCTCCCTACCACTGGGGAAGGGTGGCCTCTATCTACTTCTCTAAAGCATTCACCTAGAAAAATTATGGGAGAGACCCACACAAGAAACTTCTTATTGCCCGCACCTGACGAATGATCCACTCATCAACTACTAAAGCCTTCTTCTTCATTATTTTTAGAGTATCAACATCACTCTATGGTAGTGGTGTCCGAGGGACTAAGGGCCCAACCATTTTGAAGGTGAGGGGGTGCACCAATTTTTCCAAGAGTACCAAAAGGTTGGCATTGGCTGCTTTTAGCTCCTAGATCTTATGAGACTTATTCTCATATCCAACCTGAATATCCTAGCCCACTTCAATTAGGAGGTCTAGCTCCCCCTACTGAGTTCTTTTTCCTAGAGACACCTCCATGATCACATATTCTTTGGCAGCTACCTCAGAATCCTCTTTTCCTGCTGGAGGGGCGGCGACTGTTGCCACAATGTTGCCATTTGGGGCCCATCTAGTGATGTGAATGATACAATCCTTCTTAGGCTTCTTAGGAATTTGGCCTTTGGCCAATGTCTTATAAAGTAATAGTGGGCCCATGATAGTATTTGGGGCCTTCCTTTTCTAGGATTCCATTAACCACTGCGGCAGGGCAGCTGGCCTGGTTGTCATCATCATCCCCGAGCTTGAAGTATCCTCGAGGTTCAATTCAAGTTCACCCCTGGTGTATTGTCCATTATATTAGTCAGTTCCTTGTCTCTGTGGTCTTTATATCCCTCCCCATCACCCTCCAAAATGGTGTTCTCTGGTGGACTAGGTCACGGAGGAGGTAGAGGCAGCTCATTGAGATTTACCTGCTGAAAAATGGCCACAACTTTATCGGCTGCCGTATCAAGTGGTTTGATAAAACTTTGATTACCCATTAAATCAAAGAGGGAAATGTTAGAGGTTATGGTTACTCCTGAAGGCCTGATTCCCTCTTCAGCCTATACTTGTTCTATGACTGAATCGTTCCTTTGTTCTTGTGGTACTTCCTTTTCACCTTTGGCTTCATTAATCTAGGGCTCACCTTCTTCACAAGCTGCCACATGTTCTGGCCCTATTGACTCAAGTATGGGGACTTCAAATTCTTGTCCCTATATCTCTTCTATGGCATAGTCAACCATACCCTATAAATCTTTGAGATCGCCCAGTAGGAAGAAGTCATCAACATTGATCTGCGCTATCTCTAAGGGACTCGCTAGGTGATCCTCTTTTTCAGAGGAGGAAGAACGTATCTCAACCTCCTATACATCTTTGGGCTCTAGGCTTGAATTATTTATTTGTGGGGACTGACTTTCCTTTTGTTTCTTTCTCCTTTTAAGTTTTACTTTAGTCTCTGTAGGTGCCGCTAGTCCAACAATTTCTAATTCACATGCTACACTTAATAAAATAGCCAAGGATGGAGAACCTCTTGTCAGGAGACAAGAGCCTACCTGGGTAGCTCCAAGACCAAAATTCACTCTAGAGTTTTCTATGTCCATTAATTTTTAGGATTGCTCTAAATTCTCACCCAACTTCTCCATCAGGGGGGCCAAAATGAGATCCGGGGCTTTAGGTGGGGTGCCAAATTTCTTCTTTCCATGGGCTTTGGACTGCTCTGGGGTCCAAGAACTTGAATCTCCCAAAAAATGCTTGTTCAAACAGACACTCTTTGGGAAGACCTTCTCAAAATATGAGTGACTGTGCTCAATTACTACTCTCAAGATGAAATTGACATCCAAAACTTCCAGTGTATCCCAATCCATCAGAGGGAGGTCCATCTTATCTACACCTGTCTCTTCATACTCGGGGTCCTCTAGGGGCTCGATGTTTGAAATATTATGTGGGAATGTCCAGAGCTTGAGCTATTCCATCATCCCTTTTGTTATCCTGGTGTAGTATCACTTTTGGACATCGTAGTCATCTTGGAAGTTGGCCCAAAAATATTCTATCTACCAAACATGGGTTCACTGCCTTTGGCATCAACCTTGCCAGTTGCCCAAGGGGATCATAATCCTTGCGATGAAAAGAATATTTTGCTAAGTTAAGAATTCTTAGCTCATTATTATCTCCCTAGGCTATGGCTAGGTAGAAATATTATTCCCCACAAATGAAAGGGAATGTCGGGGTGGTAACTTTCTTGATGACAGCCAATGTATGGGGCTCCAAAATCTGCCTGCAGAACTCTAACAAAACTACCCTGTCTGCACAATGTTTGGATAACAAGAAGGGCTCTCTGAAGAATTTGGATACCCTAATGTATGTGTACTGGGAAAATTGGATGAAGTATCATCCCCATGCACCAACCAAATTCATGGCCTGAAAAGATAATATGTATCCCCGATCACTATTGATCACCTTGACCCCATGAAAGATGAAGACATCGTTGAATGCAAAAATGTGGGAAGCTCTAGTCCCACTAAATCTAGGGGAAGTGGTCCCATAGAGAGACATGACTAGGTCCTTCCCTAAGAACACCAACTATTGTTAAACCTTGGATCCCCTAGGACTGCCGGGCAAGTGGCTAGAGGATGTAGGAAGTCATGTAGAACTTCCACTCTAAGTCGACCCTCCTTAGCTGGGAGTCTACATGTTTGGAAATGGTATCAGTCCAGTTGAAGTGGGCCTTGTTGGTGGTCATACCATATAAGAAGTAATACATCCAGGGGGAGAAATCTTGGGCATGTGGATCCCCAAAGATATAGAAAAAGAAGATAATTCCTACCTGGATGGGCTCCTTAAAGTCAGAATGAGGAATCTCTATCTGCATGTTCTTGTAGTCTCGACGTGAAATTTTCATCCAATGTGTGTTGAGGTGGTGCCAGGCCATGTCATCTACATCGTCATACTGCTGGAGGGCCTCAACCTTAAAGAGACATAGCTCCCATGAATTGTGGGATACGCCACCCTCTAGCAGTGGCATCATAGTCCAATGTGATGATGGACACCAGGAATCCAAGGGGAGTAGGGGAAACCAATAGAACATCCATATTTCCTAGGAAATAACCCCTAGCCAGGAGAAAATTAAGCTCCAACACTTGTACTAAGCATGGAAAACTAGCTGCTTCAATGATTCGAGATGCCACTAATTTAACTAAGATGGAGTCATTGGAGTGTCAAATTTGATAGATCCTCTAAATAATGCCCTACAATTTGGCCCATGTTCTAACATCTATGTCAGTGATCTCTTTATGCGCAGACTCAATTTGGGACCCTTGAATTGTCCCATTATTATTATATTTCTGGGTTATCCAAAGCTTTTCCAATGTCTTTTCTACCTTGTTCTTCTTACTGATGTCTACAGACACACTTGGGAGCTCCAGACTCCTGGCAGGTGAAGATCTTGAAGCCATTTCTTGCTTACTTTAACCTGTACCTAAAAACTAGACCACCATCAATACATAAACATTTAGAGATTTTGAATTCTAGAGGCCTTGAGAATATCTTCGCCTTTTCACCTGAAATGGAGAATTGTTATGGCATCCTAAATGAGATCATATGTCTAGAATTCTATACCATTTTAACATATAAAATACTTCTCGCTTACGAAGGATCCAAAATGATAACTCAAAAAGAGGTTACGTGAGGTAGAAAATGCCATATTAATTAACACGCTTGACACTAACTTGACAAGACAATGACTGCCAGGAATAAGACAGGTGGCCATGTTGCCATACCTCAACATGTGCCTACCCACTCAGCTGAGTAATAACAAAATTGGAAAACTATTCTGGTTAGAGTGGCATGAATGCCATTTGGGATGGTTTTTAATTGTTCATTCATGGGAACTAATTTTTCCACTAAGGTGGAAAGGAGGGAGGAGAGAGAAAATTAACAACCTGCTGGTGAGATGACCTCTTCAATTGAGACACCTACCTCCTCATCATCCAGGGCATCATGAACCAGGGTGGTGAGCCTGGTTATTGAACGGACATGGTATGAGACCTCATAAAGAATGAAGAAGACAATGGGTCTTTGAGGGGAAACTCCCCTAAGACCCATCTAGAAAAATTATCTCAGAAACACCATGTTTATAGGCAAGGACATGGTGAACAATGGGCTGCCAATTCACAGAATTTAAAGACAGGGAAAATCTTACAGCAAGCTACTAGAGCTCACACACTCAAACCTACATCTTCACTAACCAAACTTGTAGAGAAAATCTCATAGAATATACCACATGGAGCACCCACAACCTATTTACAGCATATACAAAAAATGACAAGACACAGCCAAAAAAAGACTGATCTAAAGACTCCCTGACAGGAAGCAGATGATATTCACAGGAATTTACAGGCCAAGAGGGCAGGTGCCTTTCTTTTTGAGATGGATGACTAAAAAGGGAAGAGGACACACCAAAATCAAGGATATCATCATACCAAATAGAAGATGCAACCCTGGAGTAGTGAAACTGACAAAAAAAAACCAAGAAAAGATGCAGAAAAGAAAACAAGAAAAAAAAATGGACTAGTCGCATGAAGAAAAAAAACATAGGAAGCACACGGAAAAATGAGACATAGAAGAAACACAACAAAGAAGGAAGAAAATAGAAAGGAAACCAAAGAAAAAAAATCCTAAGGGCCTACCTAAATCTCAAAATGTCTAATGGAAGGACCTACAACTGCTTCACTCTATTACCTAAACACTCCACCAAACTTGACGAACACACCTCTGCATCTTCTAGCCCAAACATTTCGCTCAGAAAAAAAATCACTTTGTTCTTCAAATTTTTTTTCTAGAATGTAACTTTTTTGTGGTAAGTGTAAAAATGACAAGGTAAAATACCTTAAGTAATGCCTGGGAAAGCACATTAATTACTGAAAGTAACTTTGAGAGACACGTTGGCAGGTGGAATTAGGACCTGCAAACACCTAACGGTCATCTCTCTTCCAAAGAAAAGAAACTGATTGCCAGGCACAGAAGATCTAGAGTCACCCGCTTGGGGACAATACTTTAGGACATAGATCCCAAAAAAAACAATGAAAACAAAAAGGAAACCAAGACCGGGTGGGACTAGAAGAGCCTAGGAGAAACAAGGAACCAAGCCAAATAAACAAAAACAAAGCAAGGGAAAAACCCAAAAGGGAAAAAAAGAAGAAAATAAAAAAAATGGGACCCGACATTTTGTGCACAAAAAATAGGGAAGGGTACACAGGGCATAACATATCTAAAGAAGGTTATTGATATCATGGATGACTATGAAATTATACATTAAGATGTATTGATGAAACCTTTTGTTTAGTCTTTAGTAGTGGATGCTAGGGATTGGTTTAGAGGGATACCTTAGAATTTTGTGGGATCTATGGATGAAGTTAAATATTTCTTTAAGGATCAATATGGTGATAAGACAAATGACATATTTATATTGAATGAGTTCAATTATATTAAGAAGAATCAAAATGAAGATGTTTTGGAATTCAACATAAGATTTCAAAGAGATATGCATAAACATTTTCAATTTATGAGGCTTGATGATAAGGTTTGTCAAGCTACTTATCTAAATTCTTTTGATTCTAAAATGGGATACCTCTTGAGAGACAATAATCCTAGAACCATCAGAGAAGCTTATAAAATAGTCATTAACATTGAGACTAATAGGATAATATTAGGAAAACTGGATAGAAGGGATGAGTGGAAGCTTTCTAGAAAAGAATCAGATAGACCCTCTATTGTTAAACCTAAAGAGGAGGTTAATATGAAGCAGATTCTAAGTTCCATAAAGGATTTGAAACTTGGAGAGAGTAAAAAATTCTAGAGCTCTAAATAATAATAGGTCATCCTATAAAAATTTTATTTAGCATCCAAGGATGAAAAATACCCATATACGACCCAGTAGAAGGATGGGAAACCTATTCTCCCACAAAAGAGACAATCCTGATGATAGGACTCCTGATCCTATGCAAAGAAACTCTGTCAATATATGTGATGATTTTTCATGGTGCACAACTTATCAATCCCCACAAAATCCTAATTATTGTTTTGTTTCCTTAAATATATCTGCAAATTAAGCACAATAAGAGGGGGAAGAGGAAGAAGAATCATATGATGATAGTAGTTGTGAAATGACCTATTGAAACTTAATTGGTGAAGGTAAATCTGATGATGAAACTGAAGATCAAGATATGATCTCATCTAATGAAGAGGAAGAAGACATTGATGACATGAGGTGCAATGCTCAAAGGGGTAAAGAACCTATTGTATTAAGAATACCTTCAGATGAGGAGACTGGAAAAATCACTAGAGACATGGTTACCCAAGAAAGGGGTAGTTATAATTTGAGAAGTAGGATAGTTGGTAATGTAGATGGAAAGCCAACTAGTATGTTTATTAAGGAAACAAGAGCAAACCCTAAGAAGACACAAGAAAATGAAAAATTGGTTGAAGGTTTAGAAGAAAATAAAGGTGAGAAAATAGGATAAATGAAATAGTCCAAATGTTGTCCGTAAAATAAAACCAAAGATGCCAAAGATAAATATTTCTCCTTTTCAAAAGGATAATAAAAGGGTTGATCCAAGCTTGGCTACTCAAGTGGAAGATGAAAATGTTGTTACTATGAAGAAAGACATCTCTGATATAAAGTACACCCCTGTTGATATGGGAAATTTTTTATCATAAATGACTGTTAAGGTCCCACTATTGGAAATGATGAGAACTGGGGAACACAAGGAGAACATCCTTTCATTGCTTAATGGTATTTTTTCCACAAGATATCAAAACCAAAAGTTACTAAAAAGGTGAAAAATATACAAGATAAATCAGAAAGTAAAGGAAAAGAATCATAAGAATTTATTTAAAAAATCCCTCAGATGTATCTATACACTAATGTTATTAATACTTCTTTAGGAACTATAGATCCTTTCTTCTTGACACTATTTATTAACAACAAGATGCTAAAAAATTGTATGATTGATCCAGGAGCATCTAATATTGTTACACCGAAAGAGATAATGAAATCAATGGGATTGAAGGTTGATACTCCTCATGGAAGATGTCAATAAATGTACTAAATAGAAATACGTGTCATAGGTACTATTAAAGATTTTCCTTATAGAATGGATTCATATCTAGAAAGGGTGCTAACAATGACTGTCCTCGTGGTTGATATTCCTCACCAGTATGGAATGCTATTATCAAGAAAGTGGAGTTCTTCAATGGGAGAGAGTATTCAATGTGACTTATATTTTGCAACCTTTGATATTTCTTTTAAAAATGTTAAGGTATCTAGGGAAATTGGAATTCCTCACATGATTGAGGAAAATGAAGATGAAAATATGAATTGTTTCTTGGATACTCATATTGTATCTTTCAAAGTGCAACACAGGAATGTTGAAGGAGAAGTCCAACATATGTTTTTATC
Organism: Thuja plicata; assembly: GCA_018584345.1. NCBI lineage: Eukaryota > Viridiplantae > Streptophyta > Pinopsida > Cupressales > Cupressaceae > Thuja > Thuja plicata. Next base: position 216,736 of record MU226428.1, on the reverse strand, counting down.
AGAGGAAAAGAATAGCCTGGTAGATAAGAATGATTTATGGACTATGTAGTCTGATGGTGCAAGCTCAAAAGAAGGTGCTAGTTCAGGATTTTTATTGATAGCTCATAGTGGTAAGACCTTTAAGTTCTCATTTACTTTGCTATTAAAAAGTAAAAATAATATTTCTGAGCATGAGGATTTTCTAATAGGTTTAAGGTTATCCTCAAGAGACAAGATTAAAAATCTTAGAGTGATTAGAGACTCTAAATTAGTGATTTATCAAACAAGATCCAAGTATGCTTCAAAGAATCAGAGGCTAAAGAAGTATAGAAACATTGTTTGGGATGAAGTGGAAAATTTTGATGCATTTGGCATTGATTGGATGGATAAAAGTTAGAACAAGATGACAGACTTCCTGGCTAATATTTATTTTAGGCTAGAAGACATTACATTTGCATGAATATCTAAAATAGTGGTTAAATCCAGGCTTTTCATTCCAAATAATGTTGAAAGTTGGTAGGTCTTTGAAGATGACTTGGATATTTTGAGATTTGTATATTATGAATCAAACTTTGGAAATAAAGAGATTGACTTCAGTGGTTATGTGGACACCTTGGATGGAAAAGATAGTATTTTTGGTAAAGAGGTTCTTTAGATGAAATTAAATAAGGTTCCAAAGGGATTGGTTGTGCTTGAGAGAGCCTTTGATAATAAGGACAAGCTCTTTTCCACAAGCACTATGAACAAGCCTGGGGATTTTGAGGAGGTTAATTTAGGGACAAATCAATCTCATAAGAAGGTATATGTTGCTAGGAAAATATCCACTAAACTTAGAGACTTGTTAGTTGGTCTTCTCAGAAAATATAAAGATGTCATTGCTTGGTCTTATGATGACTTAAAAGCAAACAAAGAAAATCTTTTTTAACATGAGATTCCTTTAAAAGAAGGCACAAAGCCTTTCAGAAAGAAGTTAAGACATGTTAATCCCACCCTAGCACCCAAGATGAAAAAAGAATTAAAAAAGATGAGGGATGCTGGAATTATCAAGCCAATTAGACATTCAACATGGGTATCAAAGTTGGTACCAGTCAGAAAGAAAAATGGAGACATCATACTTTGTGTAGACTTATAAAATTTTAAATATTAATTCATTGAAGGAAAATTATGGATTGCCCAATATAGAAGCTATGATAAAAAGAGTTAATGGATCTGAATTGATTTCTTTGTTTGATGGATTTTCAGGATACAATCAGGTCATGGTCAAGGAATAAGAACAACTCAAGACTACATTCATGTCACCCTGGGGAGCTTATGTATATGTCAAAATGCCTTTTGGTTTGACAAATGTCGAGGAAACCTTTTAGAGAGCCATGGATGTGATGTTTGTATATTTTATAGATAATTATTTAGAATTCTACCAAGATGATCTTACAACTTATTCAACAAAATAAGATTAGCACTATTATTATCTTGAGAAATCTTTTGTGAGAGAATTGGAAAATGGGGTTTCTTGTAACCCAAAGAAGTGTTTTTTTGGGGTCACAAAGGGAAAAATTTTAGGACACATTGTATCTAAAGATGGAGTTAGGATTGACCCTAAAAGGGTAGATGTAATTGATAAAATCCCTCATCCTGAGAATGTCAAAGGAATTCAATCTTCCTTTGGGTAGGTAAACATCTTGCGAAGGTTTGTTACCAACTTTACAAAAACTAGTATTCCAATTTTAAAAATGATGAAGAAAGAAGCCAAGGTGGAATGGAATAAAGAAGCATCTAATTACTTCTTAGGTATTAAACAAGCTATCAAGGATGCTCCTATTTTAAGACACCTGATTATAGAAAGCCTTTGCAGATCTTCTCCTTTTCTTCATACAATATTGTTGCTGTAGTATTGTTACAAAAAAATTCAGAGGGATCTGAACAGCCCATATCCTTTTTAGTAAGTCTTTGCAAGAAGTAGAACTGAAGTATGATATCATGTAAAAAAAATCATGTTCTTTGGTCAAAGCTGTCAAATCTTTTAGATGTTATTTCATAGGAGAAATCATAATTTATTATGTGCCTAGTGCTGCTATGAAGGACATTTTGGTCCAACAGAGAGTCTTAGGGAGAAGGTGTAGAAGGATAAACAAGATCCAAGAATTTAACATTGACATTCATATCACAAAATTGGTCAGAGGCCTAGGACTTGCAAAACTCATGGCTCAGAGCAATTTAGATGCTAATCATATAGATATACTAGAAGAAGAGGAAAGGCCCTATATATGTGATATATATTTTTGTGATTAGTATAAGGATATTATTGGATACCTAAAAAAATGATACCACACCCTAACATGGATGAAAATAGAAGAAGAATAGTTAAGTTGCATGATGTTAAGTATGCAATAATTTAGGGACAACTGTGGTGGAGGAGTAATGAGAGAGTATTTCTCAAGTGTGTAGATTATGAAAGATCCAAGAACCTATTGGAACAAATGCATAATGGTGCATGTGGGGGCCATTACATGGTTAAAACTACTAAACATAAGATTATCATATCTATTTTTTGGTGTCCTACTATCTTTAAGGATGCCCATAATTATGTTAAATATGTGATGCTTGCCAAAGATTTGTGTTAGAAACACTGAGAGGGGGGGTGAATCAGTGTTTGTCTTATTAATTACTTTTCAGCAACTTAAAAATAAATCAAACATACATTTAATGAATCTTAACATAAGAACTCATAACATATGATATTATTATGGGGAAACCTTGATTAGAGGAAAACCCTGGTAGGAATTAGTACCCACAAATATTGTACTAGTATAATGAACCTGTTAAAGTTCCTTTGCCCTATTAGAAGCAGTCTTTACAATATGAGTACAATGACCTAGTTAAAAACCTATTAGAAGTCTTTTACAAAACCTTGTTAAAGGTATATGACTCACTGCCCAATAGGATGAAGGCTACAACCTTCTGAAAGTTGATATACACTATATCAAAAGTGAACTGCTGTGATGACACTGCTGTCTGATCAGTTTTGTATATGCACAAATGCTCTTACTCTCTTAAAGAGCTATATCTTATACTAACTTCATTATACTTCTCTTCTATATCTTCCTCTTACATAATAATTTGACACTTGTAACATAACTTTACATTACATACTTATATGTTCATATCCGAATAGGCACGACCCAAAACAAGACTCTAGTCGGCCCTAAAAAATATATATAATGCTTCTGAACAAGTTGGCTCAAGTGTGTTTACTACAATGCTAATTAAATCATTAAAAACATATAACCAAAGGTGCTTAGCCAGTACATAACAAAATAATACACACTGATCAAAACACTAGTCAGCTTCCATGCTTTGTCTTCTGGTTTATTGATCTGCCTGTAACTTCACCGTACAATTGTTCCATACTATGCATGTCTAGATGTAGCATGTATACATGTCATACAACATATATCTAAACATGCATACACTGACTCGATCTCTCACACGTGCACTGATGTGCTGATCACTAAAAATATCTGTCTGCCCTATTTTCCATACTTAGTCATTTTGTCTTTCATGAAAAAAACTAAACATGACTTTGTTTCCATGATGAAAAAAAAAAATGAGTCATGCATCCTCAGGAAGTTAACTTGCCAACAATCTCCCCCTTTGTCATTTATGGCAACAAAGGAATGTGGCCAAGTTTCTCAAAATGACTTAACACAAAAAATGATTGTCTATCATAACATCTTATATATACATATACTTCTCCACATATACACATTCTATATTACTCCCCCTTTGACATTAATGACAAAGGTGTACAAAAAATTGTAAGTCTTCTACATACTTACTCCATACAAACTTTAGGGTACACAATCTGAAGAGATTGGATCTCTTTCTACCAGAACACTTTCATTCAATCAACAGTCTGTAGATGTGAGCATAGGGCATATGTCAGTTTCTTCATTTTAGTTAAATCCATGCAAGGACCTTGATCATATGTCACAATGGTGGCATCAATCTGTTTGATGTTCTCATTAAGGACTGCTAGAGATGGCACAAGTGCATTTCTCAACTAGGTTTATCTTACTCTTATCTTGCTAATTTCCAACTTAGCCTTCTCAATCTTGTTCAACTATCCTTGATAGACATTATTGCATATGTTCATGTCTTGCGTGGAAGTCTCGAATGATTTTTCGATGCTGTCTACCATGATTTCTACCTCTTCTACCTTTTTTATGTGCTTAGAGGTGAACTTCACTCTATCCATGCAGTTAGCTATAACTTTCTTACCCTTAGCTACTAATTCTTTTAGTATGGATTTCCCAATCTTTAAGTATTTTAGGTCTAAGGTAAAATTCTTTACCAATTCATTCAATCTCTCCTTCTTATATTCATCTTTAGCAATATTAGTAGCAGAGTCTACTAAACTTGTAAAGTGTGATTTAAAGTTTGTCAAAATTTTGTCCACATCTTCAACTGATTGGACTTTGGCTACTTTCTTGTCAGAAGGAACTAATTCATTCAATATATTTACTATTTCCAAAAAGTGAGGGTTCCTCATCACTTGTTTCTCCTTTTCTTTTTCCATAGCAAGAACGCTAATCTTGATTAGGTCTTCTTCTCCCCATGCATCCAGACTTGCTGAATCAGGAGTTAACCTTGACAATAATGAGGTAGATGGTTGAGTGAATGGTGAGAATATAGTGTTCGGATTGGTATCCATGCATTCAATCTTTACTGGTATCTCTTTTATTGGTGTCTCATCACCTTGAGTATCTTTTTCTTCAGTTACATCAATCGGATCATTGATGGGAACTTCATCTTGTTGTGCAGATGTATCATCAGTGCACATTTCTTCAGTGCTTACAAATGCTTTATAAACTATGTCCATGTCTTTTTCAGATGTTGTCATTGATATCTTGATATTATCAACCAATGTAGTATCTTCTGAGTCTTTTTTTGTGTCAGAAGTTATTGTCACTATGGGCGCTGAAACATGTGGACCTGTTATAGGTGCAATCTAAATCACTAGTTCTGTAGCTTATTTGGGAGGAGCAGGAGTTACCTTTGTAGTAGGTGTCATTGATGGATACATGTATCTATCCATAAATACTTGTGCAAATACCTTTTTAGTCTCCTTACCTATTTTCTCATACTCTTTGTTCATAATCTATAGGGTCCTTTTCTTAGTTTGGAGATGAGGCTTCACCAAATCTAATAGAATATCCTTCTCATCATGCAAGCATACAGGGAGAAGATTATCCAATATATCTTCTCTTATCCTCATGTCTTCCTCAATTGCATGTCTTTTCATTATCTCCAATATGTTCCATAACTGATCCGGTATCACTATCTTGAGTTCAAGAACTGACTTCTTAAACTTGATCATATGAGATATGATCATAGAATGTATCTCAGTCTTATCAATTTCTTGATACTTGTCATAGACTTTAAAAAGTGTATCTAATCTCCCTTCATTTACAACCATCTTCTTCAAAAAATTTAGACTAGGTCTAAATACTACCTCAGGAGGAGCTTGAGTATTACTTTCTTTGCTCCATGTGTTCCTTGATGATGGGTGATTTGTGGGCACTTGTTTTCTTCCTCTAGACTTCTTGCTTGGTATAGAAGGTGGAGATGAGTCTAGGTCAATAGTGGTAGAGGGCGCAGAGGTGCTCTCTACTTTCTTCTTCTTCTGGATCTCTTTAGTCTTCTCAAGTTCTTTAGTTGTCTTGGCTTCTCTAGCTTTTTCAAGATCTTCTTGAGTGACTCCATGTAGTCTTAGAATGCTAGATGTAATCTTAGATGCTTTTCTTTTATTATCAGCATTGTATAATACAAAATCAACTGCATTAGTCTTCTCTCTATAAGTACCCCACCTAGGCTCATTAGGATCTTTGGGCACAGACAATAGAACTTGTGCATAGCCTTCTAACACATGTTCTTCCACTTCATAACCAAGAGGATGAATCCAGTTGGTTCTAGGTTCAACTACCTCCATGAAATTGCAATCTTTTTCCACCATGAAACATATGGTATCCTTATATTTTTCAACTATCTTCTCAGATAATCTCAACCTATTCTGCATCTTGATCCTGAATTTCTTGATATCCACATCCATGGAATCCCTTACATTGCTCTCTAAAGTGGCTTTAAGATAAATCTAAGACATTGTGGGTTTGCTCCTATCTAGGTAAAGGTTTGCAACCTTTCCAACAATATGGAAGTACAAGTAGATGATCAAAGATCCAAACCTGAATGTCTTGCTCCTTTCATGCTTGATGATTCGAATGTTTTCAATTAGTTGAGTGTGCAAGATCTCACATAGGTTATATTGAGTGTTATCCTTCACCATTCTGATAGCTACTATGACTCTTGCTGCAGAGACACTGTTCAACCTGCTTGCTTTCTGAAACTTATAACCACATATCATATTTAGAAGTTTTATGTCATCTTCCTTGATAGGGTCAACTATCATTCTGTGCTTGTCACTTCTAGATAGGTAAACTTGATCTAATTTCTTCTTGACATCCTTGCCAGTAGGAAGAATGGGTCCAGTCTTAGGGAGTCTAGTTAGTTCATGGATTAGGTCTATAGTGATGCACATAGGAACCTCACCAATCCAATAAATATTATCATGTATTCTTCTTAGAAAAATATTTACCCATTCTAGCTCATCAAACTCATGTGCATTAGAGTATTTGAAAATAGGGTTATCAATCAAGTGCGTGAACTTATCCTTGAAAGTATAGTCAGGTTTCATCATAGATTGCATATGAGTGGCTATTCTTATATCTCCTATAGTTTCCTTCTTACGATAAATGTATGCATAGATATCTTCCACGTGAACAACACCTAGAAGGGTTTTGGAGAAAGCCCCTTCCACATCATCCGGTATGGATTTGAATGGATGCTTCCTGAATATAAATCTCTTCCTCTCTTCAATATCAAATACAATTGGAGCTGCCATACTTACTTGGAACTTGATTAAGTAGGGTTTCATGAAATTCCAAAATGACACAATTGCTAGGGTTCCATTTCAACTTCTTATTTGTTTGCTTAACTACCAAATCTGTTATGCTTGATGCTTAGTGCTCCAGTGTTTTCAGAATTCTATGATCTTGAATGCAAGTGTGAAGAAGATCAAACACTTACTTTCTTTTATAAAATCTACCGCATTTAATGTTTGTAACTATACGCAAATTACTTAGAGATTTTGCAACTTTGATCCTGATGCATTTGAGACAATGCATGAATGCATACAACAATATTATGTGCTTTTAACCATGAATCCATAGGTGCATACTCAGAGGTGAGTATACCAACCACACAGGGGTCCTGAGCTAGATTATCTCCCCCTAAGACCAAGAAGGTCTATTCAAGTAGAAGTATAGGGTGTGTCCACTGTGGATGCATCAACTACTTTGTCGACAGCATTTTCCTTCTTTACTTCAACCCAAATTTTGCTTGAATCTTCTTTTTCTTGAACAAAATTGACTTCTCCTTTCTCTTCAAATAGTGATTTCTTAGGATCTTCTTTCTTTTGAGTTCTGGATCTGCAAAACCTTGAGATGTGTCCAGTCTTTCCACATGTGTGACAAATGATAGGAGGTTTGATGTTCTTGTTCATCATGTTGCACTTTTTTGTTGTGTGACCATTGTAGTTACATATCTGACATGTAGTGTTCTGCAAATTTCTTTGAGGTTGATTTCTCTGATTATTTTGATTCATTCTTGTTTGATTTGTTCTGCAATGTATATCCCTATGACAAAACTTATTACAAGAGAAACAATAACCATTGAAAGGTCTTACTTCTCTACAATCTCTTTCCAAATGACCATGTTTGTTACATGCATAACAAGTTCTGTTAACTTGATTGATTTCACCTTTAGGTGGATCTATTTTAATCTCTTCAACATTTTCAACTTTCTTTGCTTCTGAAGGTGTTTCATGAGCTTTCTTTCTTTCTTGTAATGAATTGATTTCAATTTGTGCTATACTATATCCAAGACCAGTAGTGTCTCCTTTTTGCTTGTGTGCGTTAAGCTGAGATTGAAGTGAATTAGAACTTGTGTGGAGTTTATCAATCTTGTCTTTTTCTTTTTCTAATTCAGATTCCAACTTCTTCTTTATGTTTTCTAATTCTAGGAATTTCATGTTTACTTTCAAGAGTTCATCTAGTTTTTTGCTCTCTTTTATCTTTTCTTCAATAGCAATTTGATTGTCTGTTAGCCGTTCATCTAGATTTTCAATTTTTTCTTTTAGAGACATATTCTCTTCATTGAGATTTTTGATCATTTTCCCTAAATCACTTGTAGAACAATCCTTAAAATCTTTTCTTAATTTTTTGATAAGCATTTGTGAGCCATCAACTTTCAGTCTAAGTTCTTCATTTTATCTTTTAGATCTTCAAGAGATGATTCAAGATTCTTTTTCAAATGTTTTGCTTCTGCTGAGTCCATGATCTCCTCAAGTGGTTAAACTTATTTTCTAAGGACCAGAGCTCTGATACCAATTGTTAGAAACACTAAGAGGGGGGGGGGGTGAATTATTTTTTGTCTTATTAATTACTTTTTAGCAACTTAAACATAAATCAAACATACATTGAATGAAGCTTAACATAAGAAATCATAACACATGATATGATTATGGGGAAACCTTGATCAGAGGAAAACCCTAGTGGGAATAAGTACCCTCAAATATTGTACTAGTATAATGAACCTGTTAAAGCTCCTTTTCCCTATTAGAAGCATTCTTTACAATATGAGTACAATGACCTAGTTAAAGGTTTGACCCTGTTAAAGGTATATGGCTCACTGGCCAATAGGATGAAGGCTACAACCTTCTGAAAGTTGATATACACTATATCAAAAGTGAACTACTGTGATGACACTGCTGTCTGATTAGTTTCGTATATGCCTAAATGCTCTTACTCTCTTAAAGCGCTATATCATATACTGACTTCATTATACTGCTCTTTTATATCTTCCTCTTACATAATAATTTGACACTTGTAACATAACTTTACATTACATACTTATATGTTCATATTTGAATAGGTGTGACCCAAAACAAGACTCTAGTCGGCCGTAAAACAAAATATACAACACTTCCAAAAAATTCAGCTCAAGTATGTTTACTAAAATACTAATTAAATCATTACAAACATATAACCAAAGACGCTTAACCATTACATAACAAAATAATACACACTGATCAAAACACTAGTCGGCTTCCATGCTCTGTCTTCTGGTCTTCTGGTCTACTGATTTTCCTGTAACTTCGCTGTATAATTTTTTCATACTATGCATGTCTAGATGTAGCATGTATACATGTCATACAACATATATCTAAATTCACATACGCTGAATCTATCTCTCACATGTGCATTGATGTGCTGATCACTGAATATCTCTATCTACCCTATTTTCCATACTTAGTCATTTTGTCTTTCATGATAGAAACTAAACATGACTTTGTTGCCATGATGACAACACAAAAAGAGTCATGCATCCTCAAGAAGTCAACTTTCCAATAATTTGTAGGTAAGATTAATTTTGGTGGGAGTTTTCTCTTGAAGCCTATTATAATTGAGGCACCTTTTTAGAAATGGGGAATGGATTTCACTGGTGAGATTCCAAAAAAATCTATTGGGGTTCATTCATGGATCCTAGTGGAAATTGATTACTTTACCAAGTCATTAGAAGAAATTCCCACTAAAAGAGCCACTAGTAAGGTTGTGATTGATTTCATGTTGCAAAATATCCTAACTAGATTTGGTTTGCCAGAGACTATTGCGGTGGATAATGTAATGTATTTCAAATTAGATGAATTCAATGTTTTCTGCCAACAATATGGGATCCAAGTTTCTTAATCTTCCCCATATCACCCCTAAGGGAATAGTCAAGTTGAATCCAAAAATAAGATCCTGATAAATATTTTCACAAGAGTACTAGATAAAGACAAGAAGGCCTAGGATTCAAAGTTGCAATTGGCATTATCGACTGATAGAGTAATAGTAAAAAAGGCCATTGGTTGTGCACCTTTTGATTTAGTTTATGGTATCCATGCTAGGTTACCTCAAAATAACTTGTTGCAGATGTACAAATTTGTCCAAGAATATGATGACGAATTAGTATTGGAATTATATTGAGATGATGTACTGAGAGGGGAGGGGTGAATCAGTACCTCTAAAACTTTTATTGGTTAGCCCATTAACCCTTAGTCATCAGTTTGTAATTTTAACTTATCTATATGTTCATCTTTCTTTATGCATATAAAATTGTATCATACATTCCTTTTAGTATGTAACCATAATAGAAACATTCATGAAATTAGATAACACATGACACAAGATATGATATCATAGAAAACTCCTGTTAGGAAGTAAAAACTATGGTGGGGATTGTTACCCACAAAACTTCAGTATCTACAGATAAGAAGGGGCCGGTTAAGGCTTACAATTGGTCACTTCTGATGACCTACCCTATTAGGAGTATTATAGTGGAGACCTGTTAAGATCTACTTCATTTGAAGCTTTAGAAACACTGTTAAGTGTGCACTCTGTTAAGAGATTTACAAAGGATGGTTAAGTCCACCTTGTACAAAAGGATTTTACATGTGATGCACTTGTTAGAATACAACTACATAAGTCTTTGATCTGATGATATATGCAATCTTTAATTGCTGATAAAAGATCCTATAAAGCTTCATACATACTAGTAATCATCCTTTCATGATTTAATAATACATTTATTTTCTCATCGGTAGTCTCTGTGTGTTCTTAAAAACTGATGTACTATGTTTCTAATCTTTGCATGAATTCTTCCTTCTACTCCTTAGATGCTCTTCATGGCTATCAATAATAAAGAATTCATGTACTCACAATTGAGTATGAACATCTATTTATACTAGTTTAGGTTCAGTTATTGATTCATGCATCGCAAGTTTAACTCTAGATCCAAGGTATACAACTTGACCTTGATCTTTAGTTATATATGCTTTAGATCCATTAGGATGCTTTAAAGCATTTACATAAAGATTTCATGATCATAAAAAACAAATAAAAATTCTATAAATAGAATAAATTTTCTTTATCCGCTGTGTAAAAAATCAGATCCACAATTTGTGGCTTTTCTGACTATCGGTTCTGACGGTCAGTTTTCTTGATCGTCAGAGTTCCTTTCTTGAACTTATCATCGGGTATGCTTTTCTGTTCCTATCGGGTTAGTTCTTAAAACTATTTCACTAGTGATTCTGGTGGTCAATGGTGATGCTTGTCTATTTTATACTTATCTTTTCTCAAAATCTTTGTTTTGTTAGGTATGCTTGCTGTCTATCAGTAATGCTTTGTCAATATTTTTTACTAAGTATACTAATGGAAAAATAATGTCATCAATCTCCCCCTTTGACATTAATATCAAAAACATGATATGTGCAACATACTGAGTGTATTAGTATGTACACCTGTGTATACTTCTTCCTTAGTCATTTGAATGACTCCCCCTATGTATATGCCGGTAAGTGTAAGTATATATACATATCCTTTATTTTTTTCATCTGATATATGTATTGTATATAACTATGTACATTTAATTTCCTCCTTTTTTGATTCTAAAGGCGAAGGTACTTACAACTTATCAAAAAGATGGGAATGTGAGGACTTGACTTTCTCCATCATTTTCTCCCATTTCTCCTTCAGCATTTCTAGAGCCATATGCTCTAGTGAAATCCTTAAATGGATATCATAGATGTTGTCTACTACAGACATCTCTGGGGTTGCTATCAGAGTTCTTACTTAAGAAATATGTTTCTGCAGAATTGTAAGATTTGGTAGAATATGTGCTTGAAGTTTAGTGATCTCTCCTCTGAATTGTGTTTCAGCATCCCATATTTCTTTCCTTAGCCTATTTGCCTCAATGACCGTGTCATGATGTGCCTTTATATTTTTGGCATGAGAGGTTATTCTTTGTGCACTCTTTGTGACATTTGAGTCAATTTCTACAAGTTTGTCACTGTTCTCTTTTGCAAATTTCTCAAGTGTGCACATCTTTTGAACTAAGGCGATTGCTTCAGCAATCATTGGCTCTAATTCATCATTGAGTTCTAAGAGCTTGACCTTTTTCAATTCCACTTCTTGGCTGATTTTATAAATTAACTTGAATATATATTTCTTCTCTACTTGCTCTTCCATTGCTTGTTTGACATCTAACCCTTGCTCTGTAATAGCGTTGATAAGAACAGCAATTTGTTCCTTCACTAAAGTATTTTCTTCAAGTTTCACTTCAGGAACAAGTTGTTGGAGTATCTCTTTAGCCTTTTCAAGTGCCATGTTTTCTCTATGTTGTTGTATCATCTTCTTCTGTATGGCTTTTCTTTGACAGAGCACTCCAAACTCTTGAAGTTTGTCACTATCCAAAGTGGTAATGTCCCAGTTTGGAACTTCAATGATTTCATCAATTGTTACAGCCAATATGTCCTTCTTTACTATTTTCTTCTTCTTCTTCTTTGGCTGTGTGGAAGATTGATGTACCACCATTTGTAAGGCTTGTGACTAAGTTGATTTTGTTTTTGAGTGTAGAGAGGATGATGCATCCTTTTGCATCTGTTCAGTGTTCACTGGTAGGTTTGGTGAAGATGTCTCCTCACATACCTTGGGTGTATCAACAGATGAATCTTCTTTTTATTTCATTTTCTCATTTCTCTTAACTTCCTCATTCTTATCTTTCTCTTCAACCTTTTTCGATGTATCATCTATTGTTTTATCTACCTCTTGCTCATGTTCTTTTGATACATCTTTCTGCTCATCGGTTGCATCCTTTATTTCAGTATTGGTATCCTTGGGAGTGTTGGATGCACCTTGATTTTCATTGCTACCCATATCCTTGGGTATATCATCATCTTTCTTTGATGATTTATCCTGGCTTGACTGTATATCAATAGAATCTATTAATATATTCATATTTGTAGGCTTATTGACAGCTGCAGTTTCAATAGCTATGTCTTGTCCGTCGGTATTATCCCTTGTAGTATTGATGTCTTCATCTTTTTGGATCTCTACCGTAGGGTCTTTTCCTGTAATGGTGTTGACAATGTTATCTAACCATGAATTATCATTCATATCAACATCTAAGTTACCCTTTATTGATAGTTCCTCTTTAGTAACTTCTTCATCCTCTAAGTTAATGTGGATGGGGTTGTCTGGTTCTTGATCATTTTTGCCATCTTTTGACCAAACTTCATCTATAACATCTATCTATTTTTGTCCAGTGATCTGTATCTCTTCACTATCCAACTCAGCTATTGAGTTACCTGTTTTGTTGATAAGTTCCTTTTTAGGACTGTTTTCTTTCTCAGGATTTAGTATCTTACTCCATATCTTATGAGTGTCTTCTTCCAACTCTATAAGTTTCTCTTGAAGAAATTTATAAGCTCTCAACTTGGGTGAGAAGCTTTTTGTATACTTGACCATAAATTCATTTATTTATTCTTTTGTTGAATTAGGAGGTAAAAGAGTGACCAATACTCTTTCTCTTAGCTTTTTCTCCTCATGGAGTGCATAAGTGAATCTTGAAGAAATTTTATCTAATAGTTCTTGGGGAACATCTCGTGTAGTGTATTGCATCAGAACATAATAATGTTTGCACAATTTTGCAATTAGTGCATCTTCTATCTTGTCCTATTCTACTTTGTCCCATCTTAACCATTTTCTAATCTTTGGATGACCAACAGATGTAGTTTTAGCAATATACTTACATATGTCATCAATGTCCTCAGTTGGTGATGTATCCTTTGCTAGTTTGACAGTTTTAGGTTCATCCATTGTTGAATCTTCTAAATCTTCATCAATCTGAACATATTTTCTCCTCTTGGCAGGTGCCCTAGCTGGTTGTTTATCCTTTTGAGGTGTAGCTTTCCTCTTGTACACCTTCCCTTTTACCATGGGTGAAGGAATAGTATCCTGTGTCATTTGGCTTCTTATTCTAGAATTTTTAGGTGGAGCTGGAGGTGGTGAGTCAGACTTCTCTTCCTCACTATCACCAATGAGAATCTGTTCCTCAGTGTCTTCCTCCTTACCTACTTCTTCATCTTCTCCATCAGAAGATATTTTCAAGTTCTTCTTCAGATTCTTTACCATTCTCTTAGACCGCTTTATAGCCTTCTTGACAACAAGAGTTGACTTAATCTTTTGTTTGGCTTCCTCATAGGTACCAAATCTCAGTTGTTTTTTGTAAGTGGGTTCATTTAACAATGCCTAAATGCATTTTTTTGATAACCCTATTTTAATTTCATAATCAAGCTTGGAAAGCCATGACTTCCTAGGAACTACAGCTTGAATGTAGGTGAAATCTTTATCCACCGTGAAACAAATCTCTTCTCTATATTCCTCTATAAGACTCTCAAGAATTCTACTCCTAGCTTGTAGCATTTCCTTAATTATCTTGAAATACTCATGCATTACATTTTCAAAATATGTACCAAGTGATTCAATGAATTCACTTATCTGCATGGTAATCGGTCTACTTGTGTCTCATGCTACTTTTCCTATTGAAGGAAAGTACTCTTCAAAGTAAAAGAATATACACATTATGAGGGAACTGAACTTACATGTGTTTTTCCTTGAGGACCTTATGGTGCACATGTTCTCCTCAAATTGATGCAATAGGATCTCTACAAATCCATCTTCTTCCCCTGTTTGATGATCTTATAAGCTCTGCTCATTATAGTGCTAGAAATACTGTTCATTCTGCTAGCTTGAAATATCTTGTATCCAACTACACATGCACCAAACTTCAGCTCTGCATCGGTAATGGTGTTTACTTTAAGTGCCCTTTTGTCTAATTTTGCACTGGTTAACCTTTCCACTTCTGCAAGAGATGGATGTTTGTGAGCCTGAGGTTTGTCAGTTGTTGGATAACTAGTTACGACATGTATAACATCCTTTGTTATAGCCTTTGGTTTGTTCAGCCATAGAGTGTTGTCGTGGATTCTACTTAGAACAAATTTGATCCACTCTATTTTGAAAACCCTAGGAAAATGAAGTGCATTTGTGATTCCTTTTATCTCTAAGTGTTTATGCTCTTCTTTGAGCATTCTAGCATCATCACAAAGTGTCGCATGGGCATTATCAAGGTCTAGATCTCCTATCTCTGAGATCTTATAATGAATATAGGATCTAACATCCTCGACCAATAAAACCCTAGCTGGGATTTGGGAGAATGCTCCAAAATCATCTGGTTGAGAGGCTATCTCTAACTTATACTTGGGTTCAACACATGCTCCTCTACTAACAAGTTTGAAGGGTTTCTTTTTGTCATCCTTAAGTTTCTCTACCCTGGAAGTTGATGCCATCCTTTTTGAAATTTAGGGCTTTTTTGTAAATCAAAACAGTGCTATCGGTGAGTGGATTAACTTACTAAATGTATTTGATTGCCTTTGAATCTGAATGCTTAGTGATTAATTTTTTTTGGGTCTCTTCTCAAACTTCTCTTAAATTGCTTTGCTATGCTCAAAAATTGCGGGTGCAAAAATGAGCTTACCCGTCGGGCTTTTATACCTTTTTGTTCCCTAAGTTGTCATTAATTCTCACCAACTCGTCAGTTTATGAAGACTGCCTTTATCGATAAATACATTCACAACACCTCTGGTGCCTGTGCAAAGCATCAAGGTAGCCAGCAGTGTTGGAGACTTCACTGATGATCGTTTGTGATGTTGCGACAACAACTTTTGTAGATTTAGTGTTCACTGATATCCATTAGTTTACACTTAGCTTGTGTAATAACCGATACATTCTAGTAAGTATTACTAACTTTTTTGTTTGTGTTCACCAATGCAGATTGTGCCCAATAATCGATGGTTTCTTTTCAATAGATTAACAAGTAACAATATATTGCATCTTTATTCATGCCTATATTACAATATGAATTGTGTATAATGGAACTGATGCATAGTTTAAAACTTGTGATAATGCAGCTCCATACTTACTTGTGCAATGTAGTTAGATGTAGTGATGTCACTGGATCTAGTGGATGGGGTGTCACCATTTGCATTGCTTGTACTAGCACCTTCAGTGTTTGTGGCTTTTACCCACATCTTGTTTCTCATTCTTTTGATGTCATCAATGGTATTTCCATTGGGATGTATATTTGTGTCTGTTAGTCAGTCTTTACAATCTTTTATCACATGTCCAACCTTATGACAATGTAAACATGCCATAGCTACATTGGACCATCCTCTTGACCTTTTGGTCCATTTTCTCATAAAGTTGGCAGAAATATGACCATACCTTCCACATTCTATGCAATTTACCCATGTTTTATAGTCCCAAACATATGAGTTACCTTCTCTAGTTGGTTTGTAGCTTTTATCAGTTTCTTTTTGTGTCCATGCCTTGTTCTTTTTCCAGCATTCCTTATGTGTATGCCCATTCATCTTGCATGTAGGACAGTATTTGTTCATGTAGGTTTTTCTCTTTGGATTTATCACTTTGGATCTACTCTCATGTGCCTTGTGTCCTTTCTTTTGACATTTATAACAATTACCAATAAAAGAAGATTGTGCTTGAGAAATACCTTTCATTTTTCTTCTGTAGATGTTTGAGGTGTGGCCTGGTTTTCCACAGTGATTGCATGATAGCTTCTTGGATCATGGGGTTGTGAAAGCATTCCTCTTATCAGGTTGATTAGAGGATTCTCCATTCTCATTGTACCCTAATCCTGTGTAGTTGTTGACTATTCTTTGTCCATCAAGAAAATTATCCATCCTTCTGTTGCTATCCTCAGCCATTTTGATCAATTTGTTGTGTTGATTCTGGATTTTGATTTCATGCTTCGATTTTTCATTTTCTTCTCTTAGCTCACCAATGATATATATTCTTTCAATGAGTTCTGTATTTACTCTATTTTCTTCTTGACTCATAAGAATAATCTAGTTGGTAACCTCATGGTGATGTTCAGTGAGTCTTTGAATCTCTGATTCTTTCTATTGTAGTTTCTCTATAATTTTCCTCCTAGCATCAATGGCTAGTTTTATTTCATTTTTATCTTTTCTTGCATCATTCATAACATCAATCATTTTTACCATTTGAGTCTCTTGACCAATTTGCAACATCTTGATTTGATTTGTCAGATGTAGATTGATTTCTTGCATACTTGTAATTTCTTCAACTAATGCATCTTAAGATTTGCTCAAAGATGATTCTGCTATATCAAAGTACTCTTGTATTTCCATTTCTTTGTATTCTTTCTCATTCAGCCTGGTTTCCATAATCTTTCTTTCATCAAGAAGTTTTCTTAGCTTTGTCTTCACCTCCTTATACTGCTCATAGTTTAATTGCATTTGTAACTGCTCATTCTCAATAGTCATATCCAGTCTGAACTTGTCCATTGCTCTAATCTTTTCTCTCAAGTCTTTAATCTTTTTCAAGAGAGAGACTTTTCTCTGATACCAATTGTTGGAATTATATTGAGATGATGTACTGAGAGGGGAGGGGTGAATCAGTACCTCTAAAAATTTTATTGGTTAGCCCATTAACCCTTAGTCATTAGTTTGTAATTTTAACTTATCTATCTGTTCATCTTTCTTTATGCATATGAAATCATATCATACATTCCTTTTAGTATGTAACCATAATAGAAACGTTCATGAAATTATATAACACATGACACAAGATATTATATCGCAGAAAACTCCTGTTAGGATGTAAAAACTATGGTGGGGATTGTTACCCACAAAACTTCACTATCCGCAGATAAGAAGGGGCCAGTTAAGGCTTACAATTGGTCACTTCTGATGACCTACCCTGTTAGGAGTATTACAGTGGAGACCTATTAAGATCTACTTCATTTGAAGCTTTAGCAACATTGTTAAGTGTGCACTTTGTTAAGAGATTTACAAAGGATGGTTAAGTCCACCTTGTACAAAAGGATTTTAGATGTGATGCACTTGTTAGAATGCAACTACATAAGTCTTTGATCTGATGATATATGCAATCTTCAATTGTTGATAACAGATCCTATAAAGCTTCATACATACTAGTAATCATTCTTTCATGATTGAATAATACCTTTATCTGCTTGTCGGTAGCCTCTGTGTGTTCTTGAAAACTGATGTACTCTATTTCTGATCTTTGCATGAATTTTTCCTTCTACTCCTTAGATGCTCTTTGTGGCTATCAATAATAAAGAATTAATGTAGTCACAATTGATTATGAACATCTATTTATACTAGTTTAGGTTCAATTCTTCATTCATGCATCACAAGTTTAACTCTAGATCCAAGGTATACAACTTGACCTTGATCTTTAGTTAGATATGCTTTAGATCCGTTCAGATGCTTTAAAGAATTTACATAAAGCTTGCATGACCATAAAAAACAAATAAAAATTCTATAAATAGAATAATTTTTCTTTATCCATCGTGTAAAAATCAGATTCACAGTCTGCGGCTTTTCTGACTGTCGGTTCTGACAATCAATTTTCTTGGTCGTTGGAGTTCCTTTCTTGAACTTATCATCAGGTATGCTTTTCTACTCCTGTCGGGTTAGTTCTAAAAATTGTGTCACCAGTGATGCTTGTGGTCACCAGTGATGCTTGTCAATTTTATACTTATCTTTTCTCAAAATATTTGTTTTGTCGGGTATGATTGCATTTCACTGGTACTGCTTGTGGTTTGCCAGTAATGCTTGCTATCTGCCAGTAATGCTTTGTCAATGTTTTTCACTGAGTATACTAATGGAAAAATAATTTCATCAATTAGATGATGATATGAGGATCACTATGGCTGATTTGATACAAATGGATGAATCAAGAAGGGAAGCACATGACAGAAATGTTAAGCTGCAACTGTAATGGAAGGATTTGTTTGACAAAAGAACCACTATTAGAAAAGTTGAGACTGATGACTTAGTTCTAATGTTGAAAGCTAGACTGGAGGACAAAGGAAACCATGGAAAGTTTGATCCTATTTGGCTAGGACCATACATGATTGATAGATTGGGGGTTCTAATTCATATATTTTGAAGGACTTAACTAAAAATATTCTGGAATTGCCAGTTCATGGACAGTTCCTACAGTTTTACTTCTCCTAAAGTTTTGAAAATCGACGAGCAAGTCAGTTTGTACAGTTTGTTTCTATTGTTTTTAGCTACTTTAGGTTATTTTTTCTTTTCCTATAGGCAGTTTTCTTGTCTCAGAGTCCTAGAATCTTTCTATGCCTAAATGAGACATACATCCCCAGTCGGACCACTATTAGCACTGTCAAAAATATTCATGGTTCTAGGATCTTCCTAGTGTTTTTTCCCTAGTCTCACAAGCCCTAATGTTTGTTCTCTAAAACCTAGTTATTTTTAGTGCAAAACCCTAAGTCTTTATGACTTGTTATAATTTCAAATTACCTTTTTCATGCCACTTAATTCTTATAAGCCCATGTGCCTTTAGAACATTTCTGAGTGGGGCCAATTTATCTTTTAAGTCATGTTTCTAATTCGGGCCTTATTTATTTGTTCCTAAGTCTTGTCCCCTAATATCACAAACGAGATCAAATATTATTTGTGATCTGGAGATTTGGCATGGAAAGGATATCTCTTAATCTTGAAAGGGAAGGGAATATGATTTATTCATTCTGAGATTTAGTGAAGGTATGTTATATTTCTTAGCGGGCCCAGTGTGTAAGTCTTTATATCCTAATCTTGTGATTCTTGGAAGTTAGTTCTTGACATTTGGTGACATGACACGACAGTTATCTTCTAATATTGTAATGTTAGCGGTTAAGTCAGTAACATATAGAGATCTAGAAATAAAGGGATAGACTTGACATTTTATGCTTGTCTTTGAATCTCGTAATGATGCAGTCAAGTCTTGGAAAATATAGAGATTAAGTGAGGACCGTCGATGCAAGACAAGATCAAGGGGTGTCACTGGATCTTGCAAGCTAAGTCTATTTAAGTTATTTATTTAGTGATTCAAAGATGGACTTTGTCTTTGAATCTCAAGACTAAACCATGGTTAATAATTTCATTTGGAGATTATGTGCTATGCTTTTGTCTCTAAATCTTGGAACAAAACCTAAGTTAGGAAAAGTATTTTGAGATCATGTGCCAACAGTTGATTATGACCAAGATATCCAATTGTCACTCAATCTTGAAATAAACCATGGGCCAAGAAAATATTTTGGTGATTAAGAGATAGCCTTTATCTCTAAATCATGTGATCACACAGGGTTAAGGCAAGAATCTAGCATTTCAAAGATACAAAGGATTAAAATTTTATGGGTCAAAGGCAGGTTAAAGACAAAGTATAGATGTGAGATGGATGTGATGGTTGATGCCAAGTATTGAAGAAAAGATGAATGATGGATATCCAAGTCTAAGCTTGACTCCTAGGTAACTTAGAGAAGATCTATGGCTAAGTTTCAAAATTGAGATAAGGTCTTGTCCTGGGATGTTGATGCCATATTTTGTGCCACTTGTGACCGTTAAATATTTGTTTTCAAGTATTTAAATCTATCTCTTAGAGGTTTCATGGAAGTGGACTAGGACTTTTTCTACAAAGTGATAAATTGCATCGATCTGATCTTCTGGGTCATTATGTATAGTTGTAGGTTGGTGTTTGGATAAGGATTGTGTAGCTCAGAATGTTTTTATGTTCAAAATTGATAGTTGGGGTTTCTGATCATATTGATACACCTTATAGTGACGCTTCATTTCCTCTACATTTTTGTTGATTTTATCTCCATGTCATGGTGCTTGGGAAATTAGACTTCATGGTACTATTATCAACATCCCAAGAAGTATGGCTATAGATCAGATTAGATTGCAAAGATTGGAGTGAAGATTAGATTGCAACTTGATGATAGATAGTTGAATGAATTAAATTATTTTAATGCTTGGAAGGACTAAGTTGTAAACCCTAACCCTAAATGGTTTGAAGCTTTTTTCTATCCCCTTTTCCTATAAAGGGATTTCC
The DNA here is from genome assembly GCA_018584345.1 of Thuja plicata. NCBI lineage: Eukaryota > Viridiplantae > Streptophyta > Pinopsida > Cupressales > Cupressaceae > Thuja > Thuja plicata. The sequence continues at coordinate 195,806 of MU226428.1, read as the reverse complement.
AAGATCATTTAGTAGGGGCTCGACAATTGGGAGAATATAAAAAAACATTATGTTGTATATTTGTTTCCAGTATAGGATATAACAGATTCTTTTTAGAATGTATAAAGATAGAATTGAAAGTTTTATGATCATTTTTTAGATTATTGTATGGTGTGTTTCCTTAGTCAAATTGATGCAAAAACTAGATTTTTCATACTTAATATAATTTTTCTCATATTTTAAGTCTCTCCTTTGTGTTATCTTCTAAGTTGTGAGTTTTCTAACTTACTGTCTAAGATTTTCTTATACACATGTTTTATTCTATAATTCTTTGATCTGAGATCAAATTAAAATGCTTTGGATATAACATAAGCTCTTTTGGATTATCTACATAAGGATACTATAAGCAATGTGTGGTGTGGGATATTTATGTTTATGGTTATGATTCTTTGCACTAGGTTGGTTTCAATTTTTAGTATTTGTATTAAGGAGTTACCCAATTGATAAGGCACTGATCAAAATCTAGTATATTCTTTTAAGATATATGTCTAATAGGTATGGAGATATTCTACCCCAAAATTTAAACCAAAATCATTGTCAATTTCTTTACATTTTATAGTTTTTTCTTGTATGTCCTACATGGTAATGGAGAGTCAATGAATGTCTGAAAGAATTTAGTACTTTCTTATCATTATTTGTTGTTAAAATCCAATTTTATAAGGAGTTGTAAAGAATTGAGTTCTTTTATATTAGGTGTACCCACCTTGGTTTTTGCAGAGCCAGAAGTGCAGAGGGAATTCTTGTCCCTATAGTTGGTCCAGTTACCTTGTAGAGCTTTCATACTTGGAGCTAACCACTCCTAACATCACTCTCAAGGTATATTGGTGGCTTTCAAAGAATAAACATTTTCAAACACCAAAAAAGTGGTCATAGGATATCATTGAAAATAATGTCAAGATACTATATGTATGAGCATGAATGACTATGTTAATCAGTGCAACTATTTTAATTTACTTGAAGAAATTTTAACTTAACAAACAGGTAAACAAGATAGACTTCTTTTATAGGCTAAGGTGATTTGTAGATCAGTGATGGAATTTTATATGGAAAAAGGATCGGTGATGATTTTTCTAAAGAAATTTAGTTTTGTAATTTGTGGGACTTACTTGACATCACTTTGATCGAGGTATATGTTTGTGGAGGCTTCTTCAGGAAGTTTCTATTGGTCAAACAAGGTTTCTTAAATGGTTCAAATATGAAGGTAAAATCAATGAGCAAGCCAACATGGTTAGAGGAAAATGTTTTATGAGTGTCGATCTAGGGTTTGTTGTAAGTTGATGGAAGTGATTCTATATAGTAGAATAGTTGAAGAAGAACAAAAGGAGAGAAGAAATTTGATTGTGAATTGCAAAAGGATTTGGAGACAGACCAAGTAAAGGAATCAAGTTTGATTAAGATTATGAAGAGTATACAATTTGATAATGTATTTCTTATCTTAAAATGATCTAATCATGTAGAGGTAGTGCAATTTTTACAAATCATGTTCTATCTATTGCTTTCTAAACATTTTAACAATGAAATTGCCTAATAGGGTGGATCCTAATAGATCTTTATTGTAAATCCTCTAATAGGGTGGCACATTAGCTTGAGTTTTAAGTCCTCTAACAAGACTTCTCCTAAAAAGGAAAATATCCTAATAGGTCTTAGGAAAAAACCTTAACTAGGTAACACCTAGCAGTGTGTAAGATCTAAAATGGTAAGATATAAAATGTATTACCTTTAAAAAGGAATGGGGGTAAATAAGATGCTCAAATTTTATCCTTAGATACATAAATGAAGGATCCAAATTGATTAACCCCAATTGAAGTATCAATGCATAAATGAATCAATCATTTGGAGATAAGGGCAAAGAGGAAGATCTTAAATTCCCATTTTTTTAAAAATAATGTGTGATAGATTTAGAAAGATTGTAATGAATAAGAGGAAAATACTAACCTTAAAATGTTGTACAGATCTAAAGAATGTTTTTTTTAGGGGTCTACACTTAGTTTCTAGAAAATTTGAGACCGGATTTGGAATAGAAACACAAAAATGAACAAACCCAGAAATCATTTTCCATTAATCTAACACAGTTCTGATTTTGACCCTCAAGTCAATGTCACCATTAACTCAGAATTTCTAATTTCAACCTAGGGAAGAAATGACGTAGAAAGTCTCTGATAGAAAATTTGTTTTTGGATCTTGAAAATTTGCCAAAAGGGTTACTGAATCTACACTCTGATCTGTTGTTATGAACCTATACCTGTAAGAAAAAAGGATTTGTTTGTTGGGGAGAGGGGTTTACCTTGGTCAAACCCTAGTTTTGGAATTAACCTCAAAGTATAATTGAAATTGCATAAGTAAAACAAGTAAATGAATAAATTCACCTTACTTGTAGAAGCCCTTGTGGTGGATTTGAATCCATGGATCCAAAAGTATGCATGTACCAACTGGATATAGAATGTAGAATGTAGGATGTCTCAAATCAATTTCTTGTAGATTTTTAGCACCAATATTGAATGGATCATTGAATAGGAAGAGGCTTGGAAGAATGTGGATGGATAAATATTCAACAAGAGGGCTCCATGGAGCTTGAATCCTTCAATGGCCATGAATGGATCTTCTTGATGAATTGAGCACTTGAGGAGTGCTTGAATGATTGAGAATGGATGAATTCTTTAATGGATACTTGGCTTGCTACGAATCTTATTTCTTCACCTTTGGATTTCACTCTTCAAGTCTTCAATTCCTTGTCTTAGATTGCTCTTGCTTATGGTTATCAAGTCTTAGAGAAAATGAGAGGAGAAAGCTTCCTTATATATAAAACTAGGGAAAAATCTTCTAGAGAGGCCTACATAGGAGAATTAAATTCCAATTAGACCTATACCCATAGAAGAGGACCTATATTAAATACAATTTAAGATTTGTGGCTTCGAAGACCAAAACAACCGACCCGGAAGCAGGGATTAACTCTTTCCAAAGCCCGACATCCAAAAACCCTCAAAATATGGAATTTCGACCATAGGTCAAAAAAAGGTTGATTCTGACCTAGGTCAAGGTTGAGGTCAACCTTGACCCAAAAAAGTTGACTTTGACCATGAGATCAAAGTCCCAGTTTGCAGTTTGGAGTGTCAGAAATAGGCTGGAAATAGTGGGAAATGGGGTAGAAGAGGGGGAAACAGCCAAATCCAAGTCAGAGACCCATTCAAGGTGCTTGACATGATTCCAAACCACTTACTCAAAAGGATAAAATAGTATACAATGGAAGTGCTTCCATTTTCTGGCTATACATTTAGCCCCTACTTTAGCAAGAGTATGGACTCAATGCAAACTCTTGGTAAAGGAGACCATAAAGAACAAATAATCTTATTGAAAAAAAAAGGGACAAAGGAATCCTCAAGCCCCCATGGACTTAAGTCTTTATCCACCCTAATATCATGATAAGAGAGACATCTCTAGTTAAGGAGAAAAAGAGAGAGGGTGTGATTACCTCGCACAATGAGAATTTATGTCCCATTGTGAACCACACAAGGAAACAACGCAACTGGAAAGATGGAGTCGAATTGCCTAGTGAATGTGGCTACTCACTAGTCAACCCATCAAGGACATCCATTCTTAAGGACACATTCTGACCTTAAGGGATCAAAACATTGTAAAATTGAAACTAGAGGGATCAAGAGATCCGTATAAATTTAAATTGGAGGGATCAAGAAATACTATAAGGTAAAAATACATGCTTTAAGGATTAGTATTTAATCCATAAAGGGAAAAAGTTTTAAGTTTTGAAAATATTTTGAATGTGTGTGTGTACAAAAATTGAGTAGAGCATATGCCCCCATGTTAAAGTCATTGCTAACACTTTAACAAGAGAAATGGCTTTAACAAAAACATAAACAACTCTAATTATTATGTTTCCACTACGTGATGCCCCCAAATGAAGAAAATTCAAGGGAAATACCACATAAACATACAAAGAACATAGAAGGGATCTACCTATTGTGGGGTCAATATGATCATAGGATAATATGTATATATAAATATGATATTATTGCAAATTAATTGACATCATTCCCCAAATAAAGTAGAACAACAATCACAATGGAGGAAATAAAACTCAAGAGTTACGAAGAAGATTCTTTTTGGACCACAACATGGAGACCAAAAAGAATATGTGCTACCATATCACAGATCCAAGCAAACTACACAAGGAAAACATTTATGAAAAATAGCACAGGTACAACATAACATGAAAACAACATATAGAAAAATAAAGATACAAATAGAGGAATTATACAATAGGTTTGATTCCTTTATCACCTTGCACCAACAAAGTAACAAGGGTCATATAAAATATTCTAAAAAACATTTAGCAAATACATTACAGGACAAGCACAATTCAATAGGAAAAGAGAAAAGGGCTACCATGAAGGATAAGCCAATCAAGTGCATCACCTACTCTCCCCATCTCAGATTATATCATTTAGGGAAGGTGGGAAACTCGCAAGAGGGACTATATCTAATATAGTAGGAATAATAGCCAGTTCCAAACAAGCATCCTCTTGAGAATTGTGATATTAGATACTAGGTGTAATTATAAATTGAGTTGAAAGCATATGAGGTAAATCAGAATCAAGATCAATGGTCTCATATTCATCACCAGGATCAATAGGATCATCAAGAGTATCCTCCTTATCAAGATTAATAAAAATAGGATCTAAGATGTGAATAGTATCATCATACTCATTCATCTTAACATCATCACAATGAGCATTAACTTCCTCCAACACATCAGGCATAGGTTGGCCAAAAGAAGGTAAAGAATTTCAAAGAACAGAAGCATGATCCCTAGCATTAGCTCTATGCTTCTTACAACATTCATTAGTAGATTTGTTACATTTTTCTTTAGTTGACAAATGTTGAGAACTAGGAGAAATAACAATTGGTTCCTTCGCAGGTTCTATAGGAGGATTGGTAGGATTCGCAATAGGCTGAGAAGTGAAATTGGGAGGTTGAGTAATGGAGCTAGTAGTAATGGATAAAGGAGGTATGGAAGTAGTGGACAAAAGACCACAGTTAAGATCTATCTGAGGCATGCTTAACTTGACAATCTTATGATGTTTATAGGCTTGATATGAACAAAAAAGGTTGGCAGGGTGAGGAGGACAAGAATTAGGTAATGAAGGCCAAAATAAATCAAGAATAGTACAATCTCTAGGCCTAGAAGGTTGATACAAACTATGATTAATCATTTTCACTTTTCCATTATGAATTAAATTAAGACATTTATGAATAGGAGACACAATAGCATGCATAGCAGTTATCCAAGGCAAACTAAATTTGAATTGAAATTGATAAGAACACTAGTACATTTGAGACCTCTTTTTGATGGCTACACATTACAATTAAGACAATACACTGTCGGGAAAGCGACACAGACTGGTGTTGTAGTTTTGGTGTTTAAATCACTGACGGTAGCTATGTCTATTATTATTGCGACGGTCATGACCATCGCAATATGCACTGGCTATGAGGGTTAGTATGTCATCGTTACACATTATGAGTGTCACCATTATGACAGGTATGCAATGTACATATTGTACATGCGACATCCAGCTATCAGAATCTTCTGACATTTGGATGTCACGTGTAGTGTTTTGGCATCAGTCATCCACTAAATACCATCACAATTGCGATGGTATTCTATGTTTAAAAAAAAAAAAAATTCATGTGTATGGAGTAGGACCTTAAAATATTGAGCTTCTCTTTGTTTCAAGAATAGTTTAACATTCTCTACTTAACAGGGCCAACCATGTGAAGGTGGAAGCTCATCTGGGCCCTCCTAGGAGCCTCTTATGACCCTTTACAACCCTTTAAGATCTCTAAGATGTAATCTTAGGGATTGAAAAGGGTCATAAGGGATCCTGGGACACAACAGCTGAGAGAGATAAATGTAGGAATCATGGTCACAATTGTTTGGAAACACAACATAATTAAGTGGTATACCCAAATGATGTAACACAACCACTACTCCTCTAGTTCTAAGTTGGCACTGCAGGATCCAAAAACCAAAAACATATATATACATATACATATACATATATATACATATATATACATACATATATACACATATATATACATACATACATATATATACATACATAACTTTCAAAAGAGTATGCATATATATATATATATATATATATATATATATATATATATATATATACATACATAACTTTTAGAAGAATATGCAAGAGTACACACATGCATAAGAGGATGAAAATAAATAATAAGGGTATTCAATATATGTTGTAGTGAATTTACCACATCCGTTACAACTACAGAGCCCTTATTTTTTGTTTGTTTAGTTTTACAGTATCACATGCACGCTAAGAAAAAGGATAGTGTAGGATAAGGATTCCCCTTCACATGCACTTTATGTTGCAAATAGTCCTTTTAGAATTTGATGAACCTTTTCTTTACCTATTAGTATTGCTACACTATTGTGATTTTGTAGCTTTCCTTTTCCAAAAAGATGGGTTCAGGCTAGATTAGTAGAGTCATGGTAGTAATACTCTTAGTATTGGAGCACTTGGCATGCTATTTGTTTTGTTGTGTATCTGCCAAGGAGGTGGGTATTCATGCATGTATGATAGTATATATACATTGAGTATTGATAGGGCTTGTGGTTTGTGATAAATGGTTTAATGGGGGTGTGTTGTACATGTATTTTTATAGTTATATGTTGTCTATTCAGTATATTGGCCTTTCATATATGGATATGTATCTTTAATTGACTTCAGACCTGAGCTCTTTTAGAAATTTGGGTGTTTCATTCTAAACTTGAGGGGTTCTCATTTTAGTTGAAAATAATGTTATGTAAGCCATTGAATGGCATAAGGGATAGTTATGTAACCTTTGGGTCACTTGAGTGATCCAAGGACTTATGGAAAAACCTTCTAAATATCCTAAATGGGGCTATGAGACACCATGTTGTCGAGTTGACAACATTGATTGTCAACTTGACAACACCATTAAGCCTATTTGGTTTTGACAGTCAGTTTTATGACTGTTATGAAATAGTTTTTGGCAGTTACGTGGTTGCAATCAGGTTTCTTTGAAGAGTTTGAGTCTATTTCTTTATTGATCCATGTGAGTTGAAGAGGGGTGTAGACATATAATGACTAATAAAGATGATTCTATATGATGAAATTCCATTTGTGCAAACCAAATGAAAGATTCATGTATGTATGTATGTATGTATGTATGTGTGTATGTATGTATGTATGTATGTATGTATGTATGTATGTATGTACATATGTATGTATGTATGTATGTATGCATGTATGTATGTGTGTATGTCTATATTTATATATGTATGTGTGTATGTATTTATGTATGTATTTATGTACTTATGTATGTATGTATGTATGTATGTATGTGAAAGATCTAAATGTATGTATGTATGCATGTATGTATGTATCTATGTATGTATGTATATATGTATGTATGTATGTATGTATGTATGTATGTATGTATGTATGTATGGGTGTATGTATGTGTGTGTATATATAGACACATACATATACATACATAAATATTCACACACACACACACTTACAGACACACACACACATATATATATATATATACACATATACATACACACATGTGTATATATATGTACATGTGTATATATATGTACATGTATATATACATGTAAATATATAGGTATATGTATACATGCACACACACACACACACATATAAATATACATATACATATATAAACATAAATACACATACATATATGCATACACACGCACCCAAGAGTTGTCATGTCTATGGATATGTCCAAACATGCACCAAGAAGCATAGTAACTCACAAATA